>JARYGA010016310.1:0-20480 GCA_030545235.1 Helianthus tuberosus
GGTCATGTTTGGGCTGCATATTTAACTGGACTATGTGCTAACTGCTGATTAACTGTTTATGGATTAGAACCGGCCCAATAACTTAATGGATAATTGTTATGCATGCTATGTGTTAGTTATGTGTAAAGTATACGTGACCTCTCTGTACCCAAACCTGACCCATACTGGTAACCATGTTAGGACGTGGTGACCAGCGTGCTTGACCAAGTAAACTAATCTGCCGAGCAACCCAAGGTGAGTTCACAACTTTTAAAGCATGCATTCCCGGTGGTTGGGAAACGGAACTTATAACAACGCTATCCCCTTCAAAGAGATACAAACCTACTTTTCTCCCCTTATGCGGGACCCTTAGTTAATTACTATTTATATTGGATGCAACAAGCAATACTAAACGAAACTCTATCACTCAAGTCCCTACTACTTAATACCGATTAGTCGCCGGGGCCAGGCGAACGGGTTATTAGTTGATAGCGCTATTTAGGTCTCACCGGCCTCACACCGTGCCCGCGTATGGGATCGGGAGTGAACTAATAGACTCTAGCAAACCATTAATGATGATAGAACATTGACAAACGGGGCACTCTACGGAAACATACGGTCGCACAGTATTCGGTATTGTAAACTAGTTTAGTAGCTTACCTAAGGGGTAGCTCCCCTTGGCATGGTATAAATGAGTAAATTAACTGTTGAAACAAGTTTTTGGAATTAAAAACTGGATAAACTTGTGAACTCGCCAACATTATGTTGATACCCTACTGCATGCTTTGCATATACCCAGTGACTCAGGAGCTTGCAGCTTGGGGATGTGTAGTGGTCGTCTTAACCCGTGTGTTGGGTTCTATAATAAACTTAAACTATGAACTATGTTTGAATTGTGTTGCCTATGCTACCACTACTTACTTAAACTGGTATTTGAACTTAAAACTTTTGAACTTTAATTATGATATTTACTAACCCCTGTGGTTGGTGAACATTATTACTATTATTAATTGAATGCTCAGTATAATTGGTGGCTGGATCCTGGTTAGTTGTACGCCTCGCGGCAGTACTCCGTACGTGGATTTGAGGGTGTGACAGATTGGTATCAGAGCCATTGGTTATAGTGAACTCGGTTTTAAAAAGAAAGTCTTTTTGAGAAAAACCAGACTATAACCCGTGACTCACGACGACACTACACTCCAAGTGCAAGACTCGATGTATTAGACCTCATGGCTCGGACTTGTGTTTACTTGCTTGTTGTTTTATGTCTATGCTCTACTATATGTACTAGTGTGCCTAGTTAGATGTATACACATCCCTCTTCTATCTCATTCTCGCTATATTACGACATCGCACTCATATTGTGTTTTCTGGTTATGAAGACAATGAGTGGACGTGGAAGAGGAAACGTTAACATGACTCAGGCTCAGTTCACTAACCTGATCAACACGGTGGCTGCAGCTTTCGCAGCTCACCCTGGAGGTAAACTCGTTATTTTAGGATGTTTAGATCCTACCACCGCATTGTCTTTTCACCCCTAAACCTATTTGCTTCACTTCTCATAACTGGTCAGCATGCGCCTGCGCAACCACGTGTTTGTACTTTCAAAACCTTCATGGATTGCAAGCCTCTCCCTTTCAATGGCACTGAGGGTGCCATAGGCCTTCTACACTGGATTGAGAAGGCCGAAGCTGTTTTTTCTGTCTGCGAGTGTCCCCCTGCGAATTGGGTGATGTTTGCTACGGGTACGCTTGAAGGAAACGTGCTTTCATGTTGGAAAGCGCATATTCAGATGCTTGGTTTGGAAACTGCTAATGCTACTACTTGGGAAGATTTCAAGAACATGATCAAGGAAGAGTACTGTCACAGGGATGACATCCACAAGCTCGAAAACGAGTACTTTGAGCTTAAGATGGTTGGATCAGAAATTGAGACCTACACCAAGCAGTATAACGACTACACTGCTCTCTGCCCAAACATGTCTTGACCTACTTATCGAAGGATTGAATTGTACATCAAGGGTTTGGTTCCAGAAATCCAGAGCTTGGTCACTTCAGCCAACCTTGCTACCATTCAGCCAGTCATTCGTCTTGCTCACAAACTCACTGATCAGGCCGTGGAACAGGGCAAGCTGCCCAAAAGGATCAATGCTACTGCTGGAACTTCTGATGATAACAAGCGTAAATGGGAAGGAAACCAGAGCAAGGATGCTAACCCCACTCAGGCCCCAACTCAGCAAAGGAAAACTAAAAACAACAAGGGCCCTCAGCAACAGGGTGGCTACCGAGGAAACCACCCCAAGTGTAACCGAAACCACAGTGGGCCATGTGGAAAGAGTCAGTGTCAGCGATGCAACAAGATGGGGCATGAAGCCAAAGACTGCAGGAGCCAGTTTCCTGCTAGGCAGAATCAGCAACAACCACAGCAACAATAGCAGCAAGGAAACAACCGTGGATGCTTCAAGTGTGGAGCAACGGGGCACATACGGAGGGATTGCCCTGAACTGAACCAGAACCGCAATAACAACCAGGGTGCTGGAAACAACGATCAAAACAACAACAATGCTGGAAATGGTGCAAGAGGAAGGTGTCACACCCCGACCACGTAAAAAAACAAAACGTGGCGGAATCGTCGGGGAGTGTTGTAACAGAATCATTGTTTCATAACACATGGAAAAATTGAAATAATGTTTTATTGATTAAAAGAGTTACAATGTCTTAACAAACAAAGAAGTATAACGAAATTAACTAGTCTTGCATCTTTTATTGTCACTAAGGCCCAAGTCCGCCTAAGTGTATCTTGAACAATCCTATGCATCATTACCTGAAACACATGTGAAAATAGGTACGTCAGCATAAAAATGCCGTCGAGTACATAGGTTTTGTGAAAATTGGATTCATGACTTATAAGTTTAGAAAAAGATTGTTTAACAAAAGTCAGTCATGATCCTTGTAAAATGTTTTGTTGTATAAATCATTTGAAAAACGATGATATGTAGAAGAATAATGTAAGATTAAATGAATAACCAAGTAAAATGAGTTTGTATAAGATGAGTCGTTTGTAAAACAATGTCTTGTGAAAAATATGTTATTTGTATAAAAATGTTATATGTCTAAACTGAAATGATTCAAATAACGCTACGATATGTAATACCATACAAGCACTTATATAGGAAGTACCAGCGGCGTATCCACCATGCTTGTATCATATTACACACGCCTCGTTACTCAAACCACTTACCCAACAAACCACCAATGTAAATTGCCCATGTCTAAACCATTTGTCAAATGTCTTTGTGTAAACCATGTCAAAATGTTTATGTCAAATATAGTCCATGAAATGTGTATATCAATATCAAAATGTCTATGTCAAATGTCTTTGTGTAAACCATGTTAAAATGTTTATGTCAAATATAGTCCATGAAATGTGTATATCAATATCAAAATGTCTATGTCAAACGTCTTTGTGTAAACCATGTTAAAATGTTTATGTCAAAATACAGTCTATGAAATATGTATATCAATGTCAAAATGTCTATGTCAAATGTCAATTATGTAATGTATAAACAAAATGTCATGTATGGCAAGTGAAATATATATATATATATATATATATATATATATATATATATATATATATATATCCACTGAGCCATAGGTAAAATGCACAAAACAATGTATTGAAGTAAAACGAGGTTTAAATCAACGTTATGTTTTGTGGAAATGCATGCTATATTGAATACAAACATTTATGCGGTGTTGTGAAAATGCATACATTCAAGCCTTGTGACTGTGGTGATAAACCCTTAAACAAATGAAAGGGCTATCTGTCTTATGTTTTAATCGAATTCGGCCATTCCTTCCATCCAAACAAACCTAGGATTTTAGGAACGGGAGTTGTCAATTCCTATGGTACCATTACCTACTAACGAGCGGCGTGATCAAAGTTAATGAATGTATATGGTCCCATTTAAACAAGCCAAATGTCATATCAAAATGTAAGCATGTGATGAAAATAATGTGCCTAGTATGCTTAGTAAACATACAAGGTAGAGATGTAAAATAATGTGTCCATATGTTACTGGAACATATGCACCAGAGATGCAATGTAAAGCAAATGTACTAAGTATGATGAACATACATAGCATGAAAAGGTAATGTAAAACAATGCACTAGGTATGCACTAAATAGACATACATAGCGTGAAATGTAATGAAAACAATGTACTAAGTATGCGCTAAATGAACATACATAGCATAAAATGTCATGTAAAACGATGTACTAAGTATGCTACAAAGGACATACATAGCAAAAACACAATGAAATCATGTACTAATAATGTACTAATGAACATAACAAGTATATGATATGAAAACATGGAAAGCATGAAAATAACAACTAGGCACATGTGTTTCACCCCAAAATGTTTGGAAAACAGTAAAAGAGGGGTCTATGTACTCACTTGAGGGTGCTTAGAAGTCTTGAACAACAACCAAGCAAAGCTAGAGGGAACACGGAATCAAACGGCACCCTATATAGATAACTACATAAATAATCGGACCTAAATCGGGAGATTGGGTAGTATGAGGTTTCGTAAACCAAATGAGTATTGGAACTCATATGATATGGTTTAACAAAGCCTACATACTAAAATAAAACCTAACCTAAGTGCTTACGACCCATTACGACCCGTTTAGGTAGCTTATGCTACTTTTACGCGTCGTTCGCGTAAAACGCGTTCGGATCGCCTAACTAGCCCTATGACAAGTAAGATATGCCTTAACATGTTTAATATTGTTGTTAAATCAGTTTAGATGTTAAAAATTAAGTTACATATGCTTAAAATGAATTTATGCGTAAAAAGGGTATTTTGGTAATTTTACCTAAGGCATATAAACTACTTATCATACAACTACTTAAACGACGTGACCATAAGGTATAACCTCGGAAGGTTATTCCCTATACAACTATGGTCACCTAATCTATTTGTTTGGATCCTAATGATCGACCAAATGGGCCGGGTTTGAAAGTATAAGCGATTGATTAGATCGCTTACCTTTACGACCCTAGACAAGCACAAATCTAAAAGTGACGAGCTAAACATGCTAGAACATGTTTAGTTAAGTTAGAAAACAGGTTTGGTATCAAAACAAACGGTTTTGATACCCTAGAGTAGTTTGGTTACAAAATACGCGAGAAAACGTATTTTGGCCGAAACTACGACTCGTCACTGAGCCTAGATAACGTGGTAATCAGTAGGTATAGTCACTAGGGACTATAACCATCGTGATTACGCTCACGTTATGAAGTTCAAACGAACTTCGCATTGACCATAAACTGGTCAATGCAGAAAGTCAAACGCAGTTTGACTTTAACGCTAAAACGAATAAAAAGAACGAAGGAACACTTACAAAAGGGTCCCCGCAAGTATTTGACCTGATTCACTCTCAGGTAGGAAGCATATAAACCTCCACTTAGAGAGCTTGAATCAGATTCAAATGTGTGGGTTTGCAAATGAACTATGGAGGGGTATTTATAGGAAATGTAGAGCCGTTAAGATCGTTTCTTGGAGAAGGGGGCACGATCTAAGCCGTACACTTGCCACATTCTGATTTGGTACCTTGATGGGCACACAAACCAGCCCATAGAAACCTAAAAACCATGTGCACAAGTGGGTAAAAGCTGGATCAAGCTGGAAAACACTTTCTGCTGATCTGGGGACTGCTTGCGCACCGTAACACTCACAGTGTTGAGGTGCGCAAGGACCACTTTCACAGAATTACACTTTTGGTCCCTGTTAGTGTTTTGAGCTATTTCCGACATGTTAAGGCCCGTTAACCCCATTTCAAAGCTCTAAAATGAAGTTAAAGTATATGGAACTTAAAATGTGCTCAAAAATATGTCGGATGTCAGCTCGTTTGGTCGTACGGTTGCGTTGTTCGGTTAATTACGACGGAAGTCGTAACGAACGCAAAAACGATCCAAATTAAGCGACGAATGGATTTTTATCATGCCAATCACTAAAATAAAATATTTTAATGATTACATAAATTTTTGGATGTCCGGATGTATTCAGAACGTAAATTATGCACGAAAATGCAAACTTATGCACTTTTTGACGCTTTTAGTCCCTGAATGAGCATAAAGTTTATTTTAGCACACCGAACCCCTCAAAGCCTATTTCTAAGCTATGTAAAGGATATTTAGGGTGTGTTTAACTTATGTCCATGTTCCGGAATGTCCGTTACAGTTCGAATTGGCATACTTTCGCAGTTTGTCAATTTTAGTCCCTGTAAGCGACTTAACTCGATTTTGCCATACCAAAGCCTTTAAAACTTATTTCTAAGTTATGTAAAGGTTATTTAAGGTATGTTAATCCTATTTCACTATTTCGGAGTGTTCGTTGCATTAAACTGGTTATATTTACGCACTAGTGCGCTTATAACCTTCCAGAAAGCGATTTAAAGCCCGAAATCGAACAAGAATTGATATGTGCAAATGATACACATATTTATGCAAATCCCAAGTAAGAAATACAATATTTCATTAGTTTGGTATTTGTTTGATGGTTGAAGTGACACATGTGTCACAGAAGGGCTTTTGTGATTGGAGCTGGAGAAGCTAGGAATGTTCCCAACGTCGTAGCGGGTAAGTTCCTACTTGATGATCGTTACGTTACTGTATTGTTTGATTCTGGAGCCGATGCTAGCTATGTATCCCTACGTATTAGTAAGAAGCTTAAGCGTACGCCTACAATATTAAGTTCTAAGCATACCGTCGAGTTAGCAAATGGTAGAAACATCGAGGCCTCACACGTGATAAGTAACTGCAAACTAGTATTGTCTGGACAGACCTTTAGCATCAATCTTTTCCCTATCATTCTTGGAAGCTTCGACGTCATCATTGGTATGGATTGGTTATCCAAACATCGGGCTGAAATACTCTGTCAAGAGAAAATGGTTCGTATTCCCCGTCCTTCTGGCAAACCCATCATTATTCAAGGTGACAAAGGCGGAGAAGTCACAGGCATCATCTCGTTCTTAAAAGCCCAGAAGTGTTTACAAAAGGGGCACACCGCTATCTTAGCACTCGTCACCGACACCCGGGAAAAGGAAAAGAGGATTGAAGATTTTCCAGTTGTTCGCGACTACCCTGAGGTATTTCCCAAAGTATTACCTAGACTCCCTCCTCACCGTCAGGTCAAATTTCAAATCGAGCTAACTCCCAGAGCGGCACCTATAGCTCGTGCGCCTTATCAACTAGCCCCCGCTGAACTAAAGGAACTTTCTACGCAACTGCAAGAACTTTTGGATAAAGGATTTATCCGTCCTAGTTCGTCGCCCTGGGGAGCACCAATGCTCTTTGTCAAGAAGAAGGATGGCACATTCCGTATGTGCATTGACTATCGTGAGCTGAAAAAGGTTACCATCAAGAACCGCTACCCACTCCCACGTATCGATGATCTATTCGATCAGTTGCAAGGATCGAGCTACTACTCTAAGATCGATTTGCGATCAGGTTATCATCAGCTAAGAGTCCATAATGAAGACATCTCCAAAACTGCATTCAGAAATCGTTATGGTCATTACGAGTTCCTCGTCATGCCTTTTGGAATGACCAACGCGTCTGCGACTTTTATGGATCTCATGAACCGAGTGTGCAAACCCTACCTCGACAAGTTTGTGATTGTGTTTATCGACGACATCCTGATCTACTCAAAGAGCCAAGAAGAGCATGAACAACACCTACGTCTTATCCTCGAGCTCCTTTGCGATGAGCAACTATACGCCAAGTTCTTGAAATGTGACTTCTGGCTTCGAGAAGTCCATTTCCTTGGGCACGTGGTTAATAAGGACGGAATTCACATCGACCCAGCTAAGATCGACTCCATAAAGAATTGGCCTACACCTAAGACTCCGACCGAAGTTCGCCAATTCTTGGAATTGGCAGGATACTATCGTAGATTCATCAAGGGATTTTCTAAGATTGCTCAACCCCTCACAACTATCACCCAGAAGGGTATCGCTTACAAATGGAATGATGCTCAGGAGTCCGCTTTTCAAAAGCTAAAGGATAACCTCTGTAGTGCTCCTCTTCTCTCGTTACCTGAAGGTACCAACGACTTTGTGGTTTACTGTGACACGTCTATACATGGACTCGGTTGCGTGTTGTTGCAACGCGAGAAAGTTATCGCTTACGCTTCTCGACAACTTAAGATTCACGAGAGGAACTACACGACGCACGATTTGGAACTAGGAGCGGTCGTCTTTGCACTCAAGATTTGGAGGCATTACTTGTACGGTACCAAGTGCATAATTTACACCGATCACAAGAGTCTCCAGCATATATTGGAACAGAAGGAGTTGAACATGAGGCAACGAAGATGGGTAGAAGTGTGACAACCCGCACTAAACCAGGTATCCGTACGACTTAATTACTGATTAATTACTGCTTAATTACTGTGCTTGTTTGAACTAGCTGATGAACTGCTACTTGATATCTGATACATGAACTTACTTGCATCATACTTGCTTGCTGTCACTACAATAATTATATGCTGAACCTTGGTGACAAACATGATGCACAAAAAGCACAGTAGCACTAAACGGATACACAGTGAACATGCTGATATAACCAGCATCAGGCAGACACTGCCTCTAAGGCCTGTTAAGAGCCTCAAATATCTGACTACACTGGTAGTGAGTGTAGGGTTATAAGGGTTGTGGAACTGCGTCTCTAGGAATAAGATACACTGATTGGATGTGCCAAAAACATACTTTAAGTACAAAACACAGCACTTTAATAAATAATCCAGCTTCTAGCTGACTAGTAAAGTGCCAAAGCATGGGGAAATACTACTAGACACTTTCTAAAGTGTGGAAACAAAATGTGTCACTAAAAATAACAATAACGACACTTTAAAGCTTTTGTAACGCTTTAACGGATTACTATCCAACCGAACAACCGGACTTTACCCGGAACATGAAAATATTACTATTTTCACTAATTATATTTTTCTGAGCCAGTTAGGGTCCCTGATTACCCTAACACCCGTCATAACACGCTATATATTACTAACGGAGTTTAATACTAAACTAACCTATTTAACCTAATCTTTATCCTAACTAAACTAGTTAATATCGAACCAAGACACCCCCCCCTAATGAGATCGGCCTAACTAGGGGAAACACACAAGTACTAGTTGATTATTTTATTAAGTGGTGTTTAAAATCTAGTGAACATTGTGACCATGGGATAATAACACCTAAATTGCCTATAAATACACACTTAATCACATAAGAACTTCATCACTCAACTCACCAAAAAAAAACTCAACTCTCTCCCTCCCTCACCTAGCTCTCGGCCGAACCCCACTCTCACTACCATCACACTTTCGGTCCTTGATCATTGCACTCCATCATCACACACGCGTTAAGGATTGCGTATTAGGAGCTTTGGTGCACTCGGAACGCGAAGGACCACTTCCGTTAGCTTTTATCCACGCGTTTTTCATCAAGATTCTTCCCTAGCCCCGAGCTAGAGGTATAACACTTAAAACTTGTTTTTAAACTTATCTAAAGTGGTTAAAAGGGGTTCGTGTCGGTTGAATATCGTTAACATACAACTTGGTGCTTAAAAGTCTAGTAAAAACTCTAAAAATGGTGGTTAATAACATATGTGTTGTGTAAAAGTTGTAGTACTTGAAAGTTGTGAATATCTAGACCCGATCTATGATTGTGGTAGCTCGGATCACCATTTAACCCGGTTTGGTAAGATCATTGATCTTAACATAAGCTTATTTTGGTTAACACAAGGGTTAAAAGGTGAAACTCTACCACACAAGAGACATGAACTTGTGTAAAAATGTTTATTTGTGTAAAAGTGATTTAACTTGTACGGTAGTGTTTAAAACTAGCGGATCTACGTATCCGCAAGTGGTATTTTCAAAGAACCACACGTTAAAGAAATCATGTTTTCTAAAAAGATGGATCTTACACTAACAAACATGATTTTATAAACCACAAGTGTGTAAACACTGGTGAAATGAAAAGATCCGACAAAGAACTAGATTTGTCACTTGTTACTAGAAGTTGTAAAGACGGATTTCTCTAAACACGAGGTTTTTACAAGATTAAAGTTACTTTATATAAAGATCTACAAAATATAATGGGATTTACATTATAGATACGGAAAAGCTACAAGTTCATGCGATTATGCGATTTACATACTTATCGACTAGTTTGATGTGTCGGAAATTGTTTGATTGAATAAAGAAGTTGTTGAATTGATTTGTTAAAAGAAAATGATACGCTTGAAAGCGTGGCCACCTCCAGTTACAGAGGAAACTCTGGCGAAATTTTCTAAAAACCTAACACTTAGAATTATTTACACAACAAGTGTTAGAACTATTTTTGACATATTTTCGAAACATAAATTTCGCCAGAACTTTATTTACTAAATATTCGGAGGTGGGATTTTCACTAAGTTAACGTGATAAATATGTTTTGTCACAACACTGTTTATGATTATTTTGTGAAATTACATAAATATTATTTTAGAGTGAAAATAATATTTACAAGCGTTAATGATCCCAAAACTTTGCGAACGCTTTCACCATAACTATATAAGTTACACCGGTAATTACATTACCACACGATTGATAAAACGTAACTTACGCACATGTATTGTATCCCCCATCCTTGGGAAGTAGATTAACTACCAAGTATATACAGAACAAACACACGAAATAGTTGTCTAACTATTTCCCAAAAACTTAAACTATAAAGCTAAGGCACGGCCGTCCGTCTAATAGAATTAGCACTTGTAGGTCGTCGCACAGCTTTCAGATTTGGAGACACTTGGTAGAGGCGCACCGACTGTGAGTTCATGTCCCCCTTTTCTCTAACTGTTTTCAGTTTTCTTAACTGCGGGGGTGAAATACATGTTACTATGATTACGAATGTTTCTTACATGGTATGGTCAGCTACGGAAGGAACTGTTAGGTTATGTGATTGGGTAGGCGAAACCTTAAGAACATTAGTCCTCGTAGTACGATCGAGGGATACGAGTGATAGGCCTATTTGAGCATAACAAACACCACCCATGCGCCCGCAGGTTGGACCATGTGGTGACCTTGTCTTAACACCACCCATGCGCCCGTAGGTTGGACCATGTGGTGACCCCGTCGTAACACCACCCATGCGCCCGCAGGTTGGACCATGTGGTGACCTTGTCTTAACACCACCCATGCGCCCGCAGGTTGGACCATGTGGTGACCCCGTCTTAACACCACCCATGCGCCCGCAGGTTGGACCATGTGATGACTTTGTTGTAACACCACCCATGCGCCCGCAGGTTGGACCATGTGGTGACCTTGTCCTATCCCCTCCCATGCGCCCGCAGGTTGGACCATGTGGATACACAATAACTGATATGTTTCCTTATTTGCTTTCATACCAGCGTTTACAAAACATTCATACTTGCATTGATTACAAAGGTTTATTCGCGCGCACATACTAAACGCATGAACTCGCTCAACATTATTGTTGATTTTTCAACTTACATGTATTTCAGGAAATTAACGGATCTGGCACGGTATGGCACGTTTTCCCGCTGCACTAGTTACGAGATCATCTAGGTTTGGGGAATGTGACTCTTTCCTGGACAAGTCACAATCCTTAAACGGTGTTTATGATATGTTGTTGAACAATGTCGTTAGAATGCGTTTTCGTTAAGACAATGTTGCTGTAATTGGGTTTTTAAAACTTGAATCTATGGATGATCTTGCATGATTTTAATTCATATAGCTTGTTATGGTTAAGCTATGGTATTAAGAAGTCACACCAAAATTAACCACGCTTCCGCAAAGCCAGGGTGTGACAGCTTGGTATCAGAGCTCTGATCATAGCGAACTAGGATTCTTTCTCGAGTCTAGACTATGATCACTAGGGCTCTCACGAAAACATTTTACTGCATACCACTTAAGTCCAGATCCAAAACTTTTACAAACAAATGTTGAGCACATTTTGTCAATTATAGGCTCAGCCTGGAGGGCTGAGGATCGGTCTGGAGGATCGAGGTGACCGAAGTAGTTGAGCACGTTGGTTTATTATAGGCTCGATCTAAGAGGTCAAGGTGGAGGATATAGCAGTCTTCGAGACTGGGAGAGATTGGCTAGTAAGACTAGGAGAATGATTTAAATGCTTACTTGGTGACTATGTGATTAACTGATTATATGATTGATTATTATACGTATATGTGTTTGTGTTACAAACGTTATGCTTTCATCAAGTACTAGAAAGATGGACACTACGAATCCCATGGCCATAGTATCAGACGACATAGTTTCATCGAAGCACGAGGTGTACATTTTCGATACTACCGGCACAGATAATGACGACTTTCAGCCCTTTTGCGCCGCCTGAAGTCGTAGCAGAGTCTACTGATGGCCATCTTGTTGGGAATTTGCCCCCTTGCCGCTTATCCTGGTGATGATATGCCCTCCCAACGTGGCCTCTGACGACGATAACGATCTACTGGAGGAGGACCCATTCGAGGGCAGGGCCTTATTACTGCTGGTATTAGACTACTGCATGCGGACGCTCCTGTAGGGGAAACTCATGACCATTCCCCTATCCCAGACTCATTTGAGTTTCTGACATCCGCATCTTCGCACATACCGGGAATGCAGCACCACTCACACGACGCCGACCCTGATATGGCATCATCAGCTGCACCGGATCCCGCCCACAGCTCTGAGTTTGATCACGATATTGAGGTTGATCCTGCTTTTCCACCTGGTTTTGATCCAGACCATGACATTGAGTTCATGCACCTAGACCAGCCCTCGGAGGATCCTGTAACCCCTGTAATTGTTGGTCCAGCTGATTTTGAGATGGAGTTTTTGATTCGGAGCTAGCCGTGGCCCCTGAGCCAGGCGTTGCTCCTGACCCCGCATTGGAGCATGACCCTGTTCATGCCGATGCACCTACTGTTGCTCCTTGATTGATCATCTGCTTGGATGAGAGAAAATTTGGGGTAACTGTGCAAGACAATTTATTATTACGGGGGCCCACGTAATAACGATTTGTAGTGCACAGGAATCCTGGTGGACTCTGCAGGTCAAGCTAATGATAACCAATGCAGCAGGACATAACTTAAACACGAATGACCTAGGCGATGTAGCCTCGAGTTCATTCTATTACAAGCAACAAGCCAAATTGACAAGCCTATGTGAAGGCTCAGAAATTTATTACCCCACTCATACATTGAGTATATTTGCGTATGAAATCGGGTGGTTACACGATGGCTTATGTTGCTATATACCTCATAGACAATTGAAACATGGTCTAACCCGCTTCACACCACTTCGACAAAAAGGAATGTCACCTAGACATGACACAAACACCAGTACGCTGCCAAGGACAGAAGCCGAGCTGCAAGAATGCATCTCACCGATAAATGCACGACATGAAGCCCTCCGCTCTAAGTACAACGATGGCATTACTGGAAATAACCATCCAACTGGCTACACCTATAAACAGTTCCTGAACTGCAAGCCTTTGAACTCTGATAAAACAGGAGGCACCGTTGCATTTGTTCGTTGGTCCGAAAAGACCGACTCCATTCTAAGGATGAGTAACTGATCGCCCCAACCGAGTGTTACCTACATCTCGGGGATATTTCTAGATGGCACCCTCTCTTAATGGAACCTCCAGGTTCAGACCCTTGGCACAGACGCTGCTTATACACTGAGCTGGGACGAGCTCAAGGAAACGATTGAGAAGAAATGTTGTTTTAGGACTGAAATTCAGAAACTTGACGTGGAGTCCTGGAAATTGAGAATGGACGAACCAGAGACTCCTGCACATGTCCAGCGATCGCACGACTCGTCTAGGGTCGTCCCCTACTAAGTCATTGATGTCGTACGATATAGTGGTGTACTTGTAAGCTTTACATTGTGGTCTCGAATTGTGGCAATACAATCGCAGTATTCTCATCACTTGTGATGATTCAATCTATTGTTTATGTCCTATAACATAAGATGTTATGTGATTGATTTGTTGATAGCATGAGATGTTATGTGTTGGTATTGTTGAATGCATACGTACGCTTCACTTGCTATGACCTAACCTATGTGAAACATCTTTTAGAAGATGCCGCCAAGACGCGAAATGCGCATGCCCACCTCTGAGGCAGAACTGAAAGAAATGATTGCTGCAGCTATAGCACAGCACGAGGCCCTACGCTCCGAACCCAGCAAAGGCACCTCAGAAAATAACGGTTGTTCCTACTGGCACTTCCTCAACTGCAAGCCTCCGAAGTTCGACGGCACTGGGGGTGCCATAACTTTTGTAAAATGGATTGAAAGTATGGAATCCATCTTTCGAATGAGTGGCTGTACGCCAGAACAACAAGTCCCATACGTTTCTGAGTTGTTTCAAGATAGAGCTCGACTATGGTGGAATCTTCAGGTTCGAATAATGGGCCTAACTACAGCATACGCGTTAACTTGGGATGAGTTGAAAGGAATGATGCATAAGAAGTATTGCCCCCAAACGGAAACCCAGAAGTGGGAAGATGAATTTCGGAACCTGATGATGGAAGGTCCGAAGGTGTTGAAGTACGTGCAAAGACTTCATGATTTGTCACGAGTTGTTCCGTACCTAGGGAAAACAGAATTAAAGAAATTGGAACAATTCATTTGGGAATTGGCGCCTCAAGTCTTGAGCTTGATGACAGCATCTACGCCACCAACGACTATTGCTGCAAGTAAGATGGGTTTGGCACTCGTTACGGAAGCAATTAGACTAGAAAAACTTGCAAACCCCGACAAGGAGACTCAGGTAGAGTCGTCCGGAAAGAACAAAAGGAAGCTCACCGAAGATACCCGAACAAATAATGATGAACAAAGATCTATTCGAGGTTGCTTTGACTGCGGGGACAAAGGGCATTTCAAGAAAGATTGCCCTAACAACAAACAAGCCAATGATAAGATTTACTTAGAAACTAAACCAAGATGTGCTGGGTGCAAGTATCACCATGATTGTGGATGTCAGAAGCCTAGGAATGGGAGGAAAGGACACGACAAAGGAGGTTGTGGGATGAAGAGTCCCATACAAGGAGAAAACAGTAACAACGCTCTAGGTGGAAATGGGAAAGGAAATGGCCGAATGCTAGGATGCTTCCATTGTAGGGACGTTGGACATTTTAAGAGGGAATGTCTGAAGTTGAAACAAGATCGTGAAAGAAGATTCAACATCGGAGCTTGTGAGGCATGCCAGGATCCAGGTGTGGTTTCTGGTACGTTCTCTAACAACCAAAACTTTTGCATCTATTTTGTTTGATGCTGGTGCCGATTATAGCTTCGTGTCGTTAGAATTTAAGAATATGCTTGGGTTAGCCGCTAATAAGTTAGATATTCCCTACTCGATCGAATTAGCCAATGGGAAGTTAGTAGAAGCCAATGAAGTTATCAGAGGTTGTGTGATCGAATTAGGAGAACGTGAGTTTACTTTGGATCTACTACCAGTCCAACTGGGAAGCTTCGACGTGGTGGTAGGAATGGATTGGTTATCAGGCAACAAGGCTGAGATAGTATGTCACGAGAAAGTTGTTCGTATCCCAACCGATGATGGTGAGACAATTTTGGTTCACGGAGAGAAGCGTGACACACCGCTAAGATTTATCAGCTGCTTGAAAGCAAGGAAGTGTTTACAGAAAGGATGTGTTGCTTTTCTGGCACACATCGTGGATAAGAAGGCTGCTGAGCCAAGAATCGAAGACATCCCTGTCGTAAGGGAGTATCCAGAAGTCTTCCCAGAAGACTTGCCTGGACTGCCACCTCAGCGGCAAGTAGAGTTTCACATCGACTTAGTTCCAGGCGCCGCGCCTGTGGCTAAGGCACCGTATAGACTTGCTCCGTCTGAGATGCAGGAATTGTCGACACAACTTCAAGAGTTGTTAGATAAGGGTTTTATCCGACCAAGCTTCTCGCCTTGGGGAGCTCCGGTCTTGTTTGTCAAGAAGAAGGACGGTAGTTTCCGAATATGCATTGACTACAGGGAATTGAACAAGCTGACGATCAAGAATAGGTACCCTCTGCCAAGAATCGACGATCTGTTTGATCAACTGCAAGGCTCAAGCTTTTACTCAAAGATCGATCTTCGATCGGGATACCATCAGTTAAGGATACAAGAGGAAAGTATCCCGAAGACAGCCTTCAGAACTCGTTATGGACACTACGAGTTCCTCGTTATGCCATTTGGTTTGACAAACGCACCTGCGGTATTCATGGATCTAATGAATAGGGTTTGCAAGCCATACTTGGACAAGTTCGTGATTGTATTCATCGACGACATCTTGATTTATTCGAAAACGAAGGCTGAACACGAACAGCATCTTAGAGCTATTCTGGAGCTACTGAAGAAGGAACAATTATACGCCAAATTCTCCAAGTGCGAATTTTGGTTACATGAAGTCCAATTTCTTGGACACGTGGTGAATGGAGATGGAATCCACGTGGACCCAACAAAGATCGAGGCGATCAAGGATTGGGAAACGCCAAAGACGCCAACCGAGATTCGACAATTCTTGGGTTTGGCTGGCTACTATCGAAGGTTAATTGAGGACTTTTCAAAGATCGCTCAACCTTTGACGCTCCTCACGCAGAAGGATAAGACGTTTGATTGGGGAATCAAACAGGATGAAGCATTCCAGATGCTAAAGGATAAGCTTTGTAACGCGCCAATCTTAGCTCTACCAGAAGGTACCGACGATTTTGTGGTATACTGCGACGCATCGCGTCAAGGTTTGGGTTGTGTGTTGATGCAACGCCAAAAGTTTATTGCTTACGCATCACGTCAACTGAAAGTGCACGAAAAGAACTATACCACACACGATTTGGAGCTCGGCACAGTGGTTTTTGCTTTAAAGATCTGGAGACACTACCTATATGGTACGAAGTGCACAATCTTCACAGATCACAAAAGCCTACAGCATATATTTAACCAGAAGCAGTTAAATATGAGGCAAAGACGATGGGTTGAATTGTTAAACGACTACGACTGCGAGATAAAGTATCATCCAGGGAAGGTGAATGTAGTCGCCGATGCCCTAAGTCGTAAAGAGAGAATCAAGCCCATAAGGGTCAGGGCTTTGGAAATGATCATACGAACCGATCTTTCCTTGCGCATTCGTGCTGCACAAAAGGAAGCTCTCAAGGAGGGAAACCTTGAGGAAGAATATCTCCGTGGAATGGAGAAGCTTTTGGTACCAAACGAGGAAGGAACGTTATGTTTCGAGAAAAGGGATTGGGTTCCTCTGTTTGGTGGACTAAGGAAAGTTATTTTCGACGAAGCGCACAAGTCACGGTACTCTATCCACCCTGGATCAGATAAGATGTACCAGGATCTCAAAGAATATTATTGGTGGCCTAGGATGAAAGGCGATGTTGCTATCTACGTGAGCAAATGTTTAACGTGCGCTAAGGTTAAGGCGGAATACCAGAAGCCTTCAGGGCTGCTGCAACAACCTGAGATTCCCAAGTGGAAATGGGAACAAATCTCCATGGATTTTATTACGAAATTGCCAAGAACGCCAAGAGGCCATGACATGATTTGGGTGATAGTTGACCACCTAACAAAGTCCGCACACTTTCTGCCAATCAGAGAGAAAGACAGTACTAGTAAACTTGCGGAAATATACATGAGAGAGATTGTCGCACGCCATGGAGTACCTCTCTCAATCATCTCTGGTAGAGACGGAAGGTTTGTGTCAAGGATATGGCAATCCTTCCAAGAAGCCTTTGGCTCACAGTTGAATCTGAGCACTGCGTTCCATCCGCAAACTGACGGCCAGAGCGAGCGAACGATACAAACTTTGGAAGACATGCTGAGGGCATGTGTTATGGATTTGGGCGGTAGCTGGGATAAACATTTACCTTTGGTAGAATTTTCATACAACAACAGCTACCACACCAGTATTGGTGTCGCGCCATTCGAAGCCCTATACGGACGCAAGTGCCGATCACCCCTATGTTGGTCTGACGCAGGTGATAGGCAGCTTGCTGGCCCCGAGATCGTCCAAGAGACGACAGACAAGATTGCGCAAATACTTAAACGCATCGAAGCAGCTCGCCACAGACAAAAGGCCTATGCGGATCCAAACCGGAAGCATGTGGATTTCCAAGTTGGAGAAATGGTGTTATTGAAGGTTTCACCCTGGAAGGGGGTGGCACGCTTTGGAAAGTGTGGGAAGTTAAATCCGCGCTACATTGGTCCCTTCAGAATTCTGGAAAGAATTGGAATAGTAGCATACAAGTTAGACCTACCTGCTGAATTGAATGGCGTTCACGATACATTTCATGTATCCAATCTAAAGAAAAGTCCAACTCAAGTTGACGTTGCCATTCCAATCGACGAGATTCATATTGACGACACGCTCCACTTCGTTGAAGAACTTGTCGAGGTCACGGATTGGAAAGTTAACAAGACCCGCCGGAGCAGTGTCAAACTCGTCAAAGTTCGTTGGAATGCCAGACATGGTCCTGAATTCACCTGGGAACGTGAGGACCGGATGAAAGAGAAATACCCCCACTTATTCCCTAAGAACACTGCTTCTACAAGCAGAACTTAAATTTCGGGACGAAATTTATTTAACGGGGGGAGAATGTGACAACCCGCACTAAACCAGGTATCCGTACGACTTAATTACTGATTAATTACTGCTTAATTACTGTGCTTGTTTGAACTAGCTGATGAACTGCTACTTGATATCTGATACATGAACTTACTTGCATCATACTTGCTTGCTGTCACTACAATAATTATATGCTGAACCTTGGTGACAAACATGATGCACAAAAAGCACAGTAGCACTAAACGGATACACAGTGAACATGCTGATATAACCAGCATCAGGCAGACACTGCCTCTAAGGCCTGTTAAGAGCCTCAAATATCTGACTACACTGGTAGTGAGTGTAGGGTTATAAGGGTTGTGGAACTGCGTCTCTAGGAATAAGATACACTGATTGGATGTGCCAAAAACATACTTTAAGTACAAAACACAGCACTTTAATAAATAATCCAGCTTCTAGCTGACTAGTAAAGTGCCAAAGCATGGGGAAATACTACTAGACACTTTCTAAAGTGTGGAAACAAAATGTGTCACTAAAAATAACAATAACGACACTTTAAAGCTTTTGTAACGCTTTAACGGATTACTATCCAACCGAACAACCGGACTTTACCCGGAACATGAAAATATTACTATTTTCACTAATTATATTTTTCTGAGCCAGTTAGGGTCCCTGATTACCCTAACACCCGTCATAACACGCTATATATTACTAACGGAGTTTAATACTAAACTAACCTATTTAACCTAATCTTTATCCTAACTAAACTAGTTAATATCGAACCAAGACACCCCCCCCCCCTAATGAGATCGGCCTAACTAGGGGAAACACACAAGTACTAGTTGATTATTTTATTAAGTGGTGTTTAAAATCTAGTGAACATTGTGACCATGGGATAATAACACCTAAATTGCCTATAAATACACACTTAATCACATAAGAACTTCATCACTCAACTCACCAAAAAAAAACTCAACTCTCTCCCTCCCTCACCTAGCTCTCGGCCGAACCCCACTCTCACTACCATCACACTTTCGGTCCTTGATCATTGCACTCCATCATCACACACGCGTTAAGGATTGCGTATTAGGAGCTTTGGTGCACTCGGAACGCGAAGGACCACTTCCGTTAGCTTTTATCCACGCGTTTTTCATCAAGATTCTTCCCTAGCCCCGAGCTAGAGGTATAACACTTAAAACTTGTTTTTAAACTTATCTAAAGTGGTTAAAAGGGGTTCGTGTCGGTTGAATATCGTTAACATACAACTTGGTGCTTAAAAGTCTAGTAAAAACTCTAAAAATGGTGGTTAATAACATATGTGTTGTGTAAAAGTTGTAGTACTTGAAAGTTGTGAATATCTAGACCCGATCTATGATTGTGGTAGCTCGGATCACCATTTAACCCGGTTTGGTAAGATCATTGATCTTAACATAAGCTTATTTTGGTTAACACAAGGGTTAAAAGGTGAAACTCTACCACACAAGAGACATGAACTTGTGTAAAAATGTTTATTTGTGTAAAAGTGATTTAACTTGTATGGTAGTGTTTAAAACTAGCGGATCTACGTATCCGCAAGTGGTATTTTCAAAGAACCACACGTTAAAGAAATCATGTTTTCTAAAAAGATGGATCTTACACTAACAAACATGATTTTATAAACCACAAGTGTGTAAACACTGGTGAAATGAAAAGATCCGACAAAGAACTAGATTTGTCACTTGTTACTAGAAGTTGTAAAGACGGATTTCTCTAAACACGAGGTTTTTACAAGATTAAAGTTACTTTATATAAAGATCTACAAAATATAATGGGATTTACATTATAGATACGGAAAAGCTACAAGTTCATGCGATTATGCGATTT
>JARYGA010016311.1:0-53339 GCA_030545235.1 Helianthus tuberosus
AATATTTTAAGTGTTAAAATGATATAAAACTTTGTCATAAAGTTTACTAGCTTTGCATGTTGTAATTGGTGCTTTAGGTATTGTAAAATATGTGAAATTGCATGATTTATGTGACTTACATAAAAACTGCACTAATCTGATTATAATCATTATTTTAATCAGTAAATAACATGTATTATGTTAAAATATCAAGTCATTTCGAGTTGGGATGGTTATGGTAACGTTTAACGCAAAACTATTCGGTAAAACGGTTAAAAATTGGCTCTTCAAAGGATTTATATAAAACTGTTTTAAATCAGTAAGTAAACTGATATTTTTAGTTTAAATATAATTATTTTAACTAATATTAAGTTTACTGGGTGTTTGGTTAGTCATACGTGACTTCCGACGCCCGAAAACGTTACCGAATCACTAAAATACGCGTTTTACAATGTACACTAGCATGGGTTATTTATGGGTGAACCTTATGTGTTAAAATGTTTTATGTGATTTAGACATGTGTATATGATAATATGTTAAGTGTTGACATAATAGCGGGAAATTTAGACTATGCATGTACACTTGTGTGCTTAAAGTGTTAGAAACGGTAAAAATCGCGTTAAATGTGTAACTTGTTTGTCGAGCATGAAAATTGATACATATAAGTTATTTCATGTATACATGCTTTAAAAATGATAAAATAACTAAGTTAACGAGATTTCGCGTGTTATGATATTTAGTTTATGTGTACGTTTATGTATATATATTACGACGCGCAAATCGTAGATAGATTACGTATAAACGGGAGTGTTAACGGATTTACATGATAATGGTCACCAATAAAATCGTTCAATTCACAAAATCTTAAATATATATATATATATATATATATATATATATATGAATTCATATATATATTAACGTGCCAACATAATCTAAAACGATAACTTTTTGAGAAAATCTCAAAGTTATGTGAAAATTCTAAGATATGGAGAAACTTAGGAATTTTGTGATATATATTGATTGATAAATCTTTCCTACGTATATTAGGACGTGTAGGAATCAATTTGTGGGATTACGCTATTTAAAATACCCACCCAAAGGTGAGTGTCACTAGACCCCCTATGTTTACTATTTTGTATATGTTTTGGGGAAGAACACGCCTTAAAAACGGTTTAATAATGTTTTTGAATAAAACATACCTTTGATATATAAAATTGTAGATTTTCATTGAAAATATATGGATTTGTTAAATATATATATGTTTCGGGGAGAAACGGTTTTTGTGAATAAATATGTTTCGGGGAGAAACGGGGAATAGAACGGTGTTTCTGTGACAATTGTGTTCTGTAATCGATGTACAATGTAAAACAATGTTGATTATTAATAAAACAATGTGCTTTGGTGTTATTATATGTGTTTTGGTGTTATTATGTGTATATTTGTGTTTGATGATTTTACGATTTGATTCGATTCCGATTTCAAGCTTTAAATCGCTTTCTGGAAAGTTATACGCAAACTGGTGCGTAAATGCAGTTAGTTTAAAGCGAAAAACACTCCGGAATAGTGACATAGGATTAACATACCTTAAATAACCTCCACATAACTTAGAAATAAGTTTTGGATGGTTTGGTGTGTTGAAAACAAGTTTATTCGATCGCAGGGACTATTTGTGTCAAACTGTGAAAGTATGCCGATTTGTTCAGTAACGAACGTTCTGGAACTTGATCATAAGTTAAAATACCCTAAATATCCTTTACATAGCTTAGAAATAGGCTTTGAGGGGTTCGGTATGCTAAAATAAACTTTTTGATCAAACAGAGACTAAAAGCGTCAAAAAGTGCATAAGTTTGCATTTTCGCGCATATCTTGCGTTCTGAATATATTCGGACATCCAAAAATTTATGTAATCATTAAAATATTTTATTTTAGTGATTGTCATGATAAAATTCCATTCGTCGCGTAATTTGGATCGCAGGGACTATTTGTGTCAAACTGTGAAAGTATGCCGATTTGTTCAGTAACGAACGTTCTGGAACTTGATCATAAGTTAAAATACCCTAAATATCCTTTACATAGCTTAGAAATAGGCTTTGAGGGGTTCGGTATGCTAAAATAAACTTTTTGATCAAACAGAGACTAAAAGCGTCCAAAAGTGCATAAGTTTGCATTTTCGCGCATATCTTGCGTTCTGAATATATTCGGACATCCAAAAATTTATGTAATCATTAAAATATTTTATTTTAGTGATTGTCATGATAAAATTCCATTCGTCGCGTAATTTGGATCGTTTTTGCGTTCGTTACGATTTCCGTCGTAATTAACCAAACAACGCAACCGTACGACCAAACGAACCGACATCCGAGATATTTTTGAGCACATTTCAAGTTCCCTATACTTTAAATTCATTTTAGAGTCTTGAAATGGGGTTAACGGGGCTTAAAAGTGCCAAAAATCAAGTTTTACAAGTGCAGGGACCATTTTTGAAATTTCTGGCAGATACATTGAACTTGGTCCATTTTTGAGGTTTTAATGGTTTTAACCCAAGGTTTTGCACTCTGTGGGCTGGAATTTGATGGTTTTAAGTATTCCCATGGTTTTGAAAACCATGTGCCCAAGTGGAGGGCCAAGATCGAAGCACGAAATGCGAGAAACGATCATAACGGTTCTCCGAAATCTATATATACCCAAGCTCTCATTCCATTTTCGTCACACCTTGATTCATTTTGCTCTAAGTTGAGGTTTAAACACTTCATACCTGAGCAAACTTGTATCAAACTTCCTAGCGTGGACCCTTTGTAAGCATTCTTTCGTTCTTTTATGCGTTTTTAGCACGAAAGTCAAACAATGTTTGACTTTCTGCTTTGACCAGGTTATGGTCAACACAAAGTTTGTTTGAAATTTTCAATGTGAGCGTAATCACGATGGTTATAGTCCCGTGTGACCATACCTACTGATTACCACGTTGACTAGGCGTAGTGACGAGTCATAGTTTCGGCCAAAATGCGTATTCATGCGTATTTTGTAACCAAACTACTCTTGGGTATCAAAAAACTTTGTTTTGATATGAAAATCTGTTTTCTAACTTAACTAAACATGTTTTAACATGTTTAGCTCGTCACTTTTAATCTTGTGCTTGTTTAGAGTCGTAAGCCAAGCGGTCTAAACAACCGCTTAGACTTTTGAACTCGACCCGTTTGGTCGATCTTTAGGATCTGACCAAGCATGTTTAGTGACCATAGTTGTATAGGGAATAACCTTCCGAGGTTATACCTTATGGTCACTTAGGTTTAATTAGTTGTATGATAGGTAGTTTATATGCCTTAGGTAAATGACAAAAATACCCTTTTCATGCATAATTGGTAATTAAGCATATGTAACTTAACTTTTGCCACTTAAACTAATTATGTAACATGTTTAGGCATATAATACTTGTCATAGGACTAGTTAGACGTCTCGAACACACTTATGCGCACGCGACGCATTAAAGTAGCGTAAGCTACCTTAGTGGGTCGTGACGGGTCGAAAGCACTTAGGTTAGGTTCCGACCTAGAATGTAGGCTTTGTTAAACCATATCACATGAGTTCCAACACTCATTTGGGTTACAAGACCTCATTCTATCCAATCTTTCGATTTAGGTGTCAATTATTTTACTAGTGATCCGATTAATAGGTGCTACTTGATTTCCTTGGTTTTCCTGAGCTTCGTTGAGTTCTTTAGATCAAGGATACTTGCAGTCCAATGTGAGTACATAGTTCCCCTATTTTACTGTTTTCAATTGTTTTGAGGTGATTCATATGTGCTAAATGTTTTCGAGATTTTAACGATGGTTTCAAAAACAATTGATATGGTTTATATAAAACTAATAACGATTTTGATAATGTGAAAAAACTTGTTGGACGTATTTACATAACGAATGACATTCATTAACATTGATCAAGCCGACCAGTATTAGGTTATGGTACCATAGGATCTGACAAATCCCGTTATCAGACTGCACCCATGGTTATGTGTGGGGGTTATGTGGGTAACGACTGAATCTGTGATTGTTAACTTACCCTTTGGTGGTTTGTTAATGCGAGAAGTGAGATAGTCGAGTCACGAAGGTTTGGATGTTGTTAGCGAGACGACCAAAAGTAGTTTTCACAATTAAAACGAGTTAAACGAGTTAAATGATTTCGAAACAACTTAAACGAGTTACACGAGATGGATGAGCGATTGGTTTTTGGTTAGTGTTTAGATAACGGGACGGGTGTAATGAGATGAAAACATGGTAGATACGCCGCTGGTACTTCTTATATATAAGTGTTTTCATCATATTACATACCGTGGCGTTATTTAGTTCACTTGGGTAAACGATTTAAAACGATGTCACATAACGATGTTTTCAAGAAGATATAAACCATACGAGTTTTATTAACGAGTTTTTACGAGATGTTCTACAATTCAATTTACTTAAACAAATGTTTTGGGGTTAAGAATCATGGCTACGAGATTTTATAAATTATAACCAACTTGATTTGAGTTGGTTAATTATATTGCGACACTAATCACTTTTCAAAACAAGGTTTTTAATAAGGTATTGCAACATGTAAATGAGGCATGAGTCCGATACTCTTATAAAACCTATGTGCTCGCCAACATTTCTTTGCTGACTTTGTTTTTACATATGTTTTAGGTGGTGATTGAATGATGTTGAATGCTAGGATGCATGTTCACATAGGATTCTGGACGAGGCCTTAGTGACATAATAACAATGATAGTCGATATGTAACTTGTTTGTTTAACTTTAAGACAATGTTAATGTTTAATATTATCAATAAAACGAAACTTTTGTATCCATGGCTGTGAAATGATGATTCTGTTACAACACTCCCTGACATTTCCGCAGTGGTTTCGTTGTTTTAACGCGGTCGAGGTGTGACATAAGAGTTGGTATCAGAGTCAATGGTTATAGGGAATTAGGTTATTAGTAATGCTTTGACCTAGACTATAACTTTTAGGACCCTAACGCAAGTGAATTTACGTTTAGATTTTTAAAACAATACCGTCACCTACCCTTAGGTGATAACCACAACGAGAACACAAATTTCGAATCCGCTTTGAAAACTAATCATTTCTTCTTAAATGATTTATAATAAGGTTTTGAACCCTTCCAGTTTGACTCATACTTGGCTTAGTGCCTTCTGAGTTTTCGAAATCTCTTCAAAGTTTGGGTCTTATAATGTGAACACGTGCAAACTGGAAGAGTGAATGCCTGTACCCTGAGTTTTTCTGTCTAGGCTAGAATGTTAGTACAAATCCACATAATCGGACCAGTCACTCTTACCTGGGAACTCTTGGGGTGAGTGTTCACTTATAGGCGAGCATGTCTTCGGCGATACATTATATTAACCCATTTACTTTGATTAGTCACTGCGTGTCATTTGTTTGTTCGAGGTAACGAACGAGTGATCGCCTTCCTTGTGTTTTGTCGATGTTTTTCAATGCCTCTTTTGTCTTTCCCAATTGTCAACCTCACTCGTTTCTTATGTTTCCATGTTCTTTTTAGACAATGCCTCCTCGACGTGATGCACAACCTCTAAATAACGAAGAAGTCGCAGCCCTTGTCACTCAACAAATGGCTGCAGTGCTTCCAGGTGTAGTAACCCAGATCCATCAGTTATACAACAACAATAATAACAACAATAATGCACAATGTAGTTTCAAGAATTTCAATTCCGCTAAGCCGTTGAAGTTTTCTGGGTCTCAAGGAGCAACCGCGCTCCTGCAATGGTTCGAGAGTATCGAGAGCACATTCAGACATGTGCAGTGTCCGAATGAGCGTAAGGTTGAGTTTGCATCAAGTGTGTTCGAGAAGCGTGCTCTTATGTGGTGGAACGGAGTGATGCGTGATAGGGGTGCCGAAGTGGCATTGGCACAAACATGGGAAGAGCTTCGAGCTCTCATGATGAAAGAGTTTTGTCCCCGTCACAAGATTCGAGCGTTGGAACGAGAGTTTGACGATCTAAAGCAAGATGGGGGTGAACACCGTGCGTATACGGATCGTTATGAAGAGCTGAGTTTATTGTGTCCCACTATGGTTACCACGTTGGAAAAGCCAATCGAGAGGTACATTGACAGTTTACCCAATTCTGTGCAAGACATTGTGACTGGCAGTAATCCTACTACTGTTCATCAAGCGATCAAGTTGTCTGCTACCCTGACTGAGTCTCAAGTCAGGAAGGGTAAACTTACCCGCAAGGGTGACAAGAAGAAGTCGACCAATTCTGTTAAAGACAAGGAAAAGGGTAAGGGTAAGAAAGGTGAGTCGTCAAGGAAATCAAGGAAGCGCAAGGCTTCACAGAATTTTGCTGTTACTGCTCAGAACCCACCGGCTCAACCTCCTGAGAAGAAAGTGTATGCTGGTACCGCACCTCATTGTGCTCGCTGCAACGGTCATCATGTTGCACAACAAGCTTGCAAGCAATGCACTACGTGTGGTAAACTTGGGCATCTGGCCAACATCTGTCATTTGGGTCAGAATCAGGTTGCTCAGGTTCCAGCACAGGTTCAGGGGAATGCTGCGAGATTTCCACCAGGTTCGTGTTACAATTGCGGTGAAATGGGTCATTTTTGCAACAATTTTCCGAGGCTTGCTAATCAGAATTCCGTTGCAAATGCCAATCTGAATCCCGCTCGTGGACGAGGGTTCAATCTGAATGCAAACGAGGCTCGAGCTGACAACCTCGTTGTCAATGGTACGTTCCTTGTTAATCATCGACCTGCATTTATTCTTTTTGATTCTGGTGCCGATAGAAGTTTTGTTTCGTTATCTTTTGAGCCTTTGCTTGTGATACCTAGAATTAAACTGAGGAAACCCTTATCTGTCGAAGTTGCTACTTGTAAACCTCTTGTACTCGATTCTGTTATTCGCGATTGTCAGTTCAACCTCGATAACCATCTTTTTCCTATTGACCTCACGCCGATGCAACTTGGGAGTTTCGATATTATTTTGGGGATGGATTGGTTGACCAAACATCATGCTGAGGTGGTTTGTTTTGATAAGATTGTTCGTATTCCTTTGTCTTCTGGTGAAGTTTTAGAAGTTCGTGGCGAGAAACCATCTGGTGGATTGAAACTCATGTCGTGTACGAAAGCCCAAAGTTATTTATGAAAAGGATATGTTGCTTTTCTGGCGCATGTCACCGAGGAGAAAGGTAAGAGTAAGAGTATTCAGGATATTCGATTGTTTGGGATTATCCAGAAGTGTTTCCTGATGAACTGCCTAGTTTGCCTCCAGTTCGTCAAGTCGAGTTTCATATTGATCTTGTACGCAATGCCAACCCGATTGCGAAAGCACCTTATCGTCTTGCAGCGTCTGAGATGCAAGAGTTATCGAAACAGCTTCAAGAGTTATCTGATAAAGGATTCATCCGACCGAGTTATTCACCTTGGGGTGATCCTGTCCTCTTCGTGAAAAAGAAAGATGGATCTTTTCGAATGTGTATCGATTATCGTGAGCTTAATAAGCTTACCATCAAGAATCGATATCCCCTACCTCGAATTGATGATCTCTTTGATCAGCTGCAAGGTGCTACCTGTTTTTACAAGATCGATCTGCGTTCTGGGTATCATCAACTTCGTGTTCTCGAAGAAGATATTCCCAAAACTGCATTCCGCACGAGATATGGTCATTACGAGTTCACTGTCATGCTTTTTGGTTTGACAAATGCTCTAGCCATCTTCATGGACTTAATGAATAGGGTCTGTAAACCTTATTTAGACAAGTTCATCATTGTGTTCATTGATGATATTCTCATTTATTCGAAGTCTCGAGCCGAGCACGAGCAACACCTTCGTTTGACACTGGAACTTCTGAAGAAGGAACAACTTTTCGCCAAATTCTCCAAGTGTGAATTCTGGCTTAAAGAAGTTCAGTTCCTAGGTCATATAGTTAACGAGCTAGGTATTCATGTGGATCCATCCAAGATTGTTACAATTAAGGATTGGAATACACCAACGACACCAACAGAAGTTCTTTTCTTTTCTTGGTCTCGCCGGTTATTATCGACGGTTTATTTTGAATTTCTCAAAGATCGCGGTTCCACTCACAACTTTGACTCAGAAGAATAAGCCTTATGAGTGGGGACCCAAACAACAAGAAGCATTTCAAACGCTGAAACAGAAGCTTTGTGATGCTCCTGTGCTATCTTTGCCCGAAGGAAACGATGATTTTGTTGTCTACTGTGGCGCGTCTAATTTAGGCCTTGGTTGTGTTCTTATGCAATGAGGTAAAGTTATAGCTTATGCGTCTAGACAGTTGAAAGTTCACGAGAAGAACTATACGACTCATGATCTTGAGTTAGGAGCTGTGGTTTTCGCGCTAAAAATCTGGAGACACTATCTTTATGGCACAAAGTGTGTGGTTTTCATAGACCACAAAAGTCTCCAGCATATTCTCAATCAGAAGGAGCTGAACATGAGGCAACGACGTTGGGTTGAACTCTTGAACGATTACGATTGCGAGATTCGCTACCATCCTGGTAAGGCGAATGTTGTAGCCGATGCGCTTAGTCGAAAGGAGCGAGTCAAGTTTCATTCTATTCGAACTCTATCTGATATTCAATCTCGTGTTCTTCAAGCTCAACGATCTTGTGTGATCAAAGGCTTATTGAAATATGAGCTACCACTTCAACTCGAGCTTAAACTCGAAACGAAGGACGATGGTTTACTCTACTTCAAGGATCATTTGTGGATTCCGAAACAAGACGATCTTCGCACTTTAGTGATGGAGGAATCTCACAAGTCTCGATATTCTATCCATCCTGGTGCTGATAAAATGTACAAGGATCTTCGTACTCAGTTTTGGTGGCCTGGTATGAGAAAGATGTTGCCTTATATGTATCGAAATTCCTAACTTGTCTCAAAGTCAAGGCTGAACATCAACGACCGTCTGGTTTGCTTGTACAACCAGAGATACCGGTTTGGAAGTGGGAGAACATTGCAATGGATCTCATCACAAAGTTACCGCGTACATCTAAAGGTCATGATGCTATTTGGGTTGTTATCGATCGTTTAACGAAATCAGCTCATTTTATATCGATTCGTGAGGATCTATCTGCTGATAAACTTGCAAAGATTTATGTTGATGAGATTGTATCTCGACATGGTGTTCCGTTGGATATCATTTCCAATCGTGATGCTCGATTTTCATCTCATTTCTGGAAGACCATGAAATCTGCTTTAGGAACCCAACTAAATCTAAGCACTGCTTATCATCCCAAAACAGATGGACAATCTGAGAGGACGATTCAAACTTTGGAGGATATGCTTAGAGCATGCGTGATAGACTTTGGTGGTAATTGGGATTCTCATCTTCCCTTGATCGAGTTCTCTTACAACAACAGTTATCATGCTAGCATTAATATGGCACCGTTCGAAGCTCTTTACGGTCGAAAATGTCATTCACCTGTCTGTTGGAATGAGATCGGTGAAGCTCAGCTTACTGGACCTGAGCTCATTCTGGAAACAACAGACAAAATCAAGAAAATTCACGTTAATCTTGTGGCAGCTAGAAGCCGTCAAAAGAGTTATGCGGATATGCGACGCAAGACCTTAGAATTTCAAGTCAGAGACCGTGTCCTACTCAAGGTGTCACCTTGGAAGGGAGTGGTGAGATTTGGAAACAAAGGAAAACTTGCACATCGATATGTTGGACCATTTAAGATTGTTGAAAGAATTGGGAAGGTTGCCTATCGACTAGAGCTACCTCCAGAGCTTGGAAATATTCATCTGACTTTTCATGTGTCCAATTTGCGTAAGTGTTTAGCTGATGCTGATCTTCACATCCCTCTCGACGAGATTCAAATCGATGAAACGATGCAAGAAACCTGTGGGGATAATGGACCGTATGATCAAACAGTTGAAGAACAAACGGATTCGATTGGTTAAGGTTCGCTGGGAATCCAAACGTGGCCCAGAGTTTACTTGGGAATGTGAGGACCGAATGAAGGCGAAATATCATTATTTGTTTTCACAAGTTTCCTCTAAATAAAATTTCGGGACGAAATTTCCTAAAGTAGGGGAGACTGTGACAACTGTGTTTTGTAATCGATGTACAATGTAAAACAATGTTGATTATTAATAAAACAATGTGATTTGGTGTTATTATATGTGTTTTGGTGTTATTATGTGTATATTTGTGTTTGATGATTTTACGATTTGATTCGATTCCGATTTCAAGCTTTAAATCGCTTTCTAGAAAGTTATACGCAAACTGGTGCGTAAATGCAGTCAGTTTAACGCGAAAAACACTCCGGAATAGTGACATAGGCTTAATATACTTTAAATAACCTCCACATAACTTAGAAATAAGTTTTGGATGGTTTGGTGTGTTGAAAACAAGTTTATTCGATCGCAGGGACTATTTGTGTCAAACTGTGAAAGTATGCCAATTTGTTCAGTAACAAACGTTCCGGAACTTGATCATAAGTTAAATATACCCTAAATATGCTAAAATAAACTTTTTGATCAAACAGAGACTAAAAGCGTCAAAAAGTGCATAAGTTTGCATTTTCGCGCATATCTTGCGTTCTGAATATATCCGGACATCCAAAAATTTAAGTAATCATTAAAATAATTTATTTTAGTGATTGGCATGATAAAATTCCATTCGTCACGTAATTTGGATCGTTTTTGCGTTCGTTACGATTTTCGTCGTAATTAACCGAACAACGCAACCGTACGACCAAACGAACCGACATCCGAGATATTTTTTAGCACATTTCAAGTTCCCTATACTTTGACTTCATTTTAGAGCCTTGAAATGGGGTTAACGGGGCTTAAAAGTGCCAAAAATCATGTTTTACAAGTGCAGGGACCATTTTTGAAATTTCTGGCAAATACATTGAACTTGGTCCATTTTTGAGGTTTTAATGGTTTTAACCCAAGGTTTTACACTCTATGGGCTGGAATTTGATGGTTTTAAGTATTCCCATGGTTTTGAAAACCATGTGCCCAAGTGGAGGGCCAAGATCGAAGCATGAAATGCAAGAAACGATCCTAACGGTTCTCCGAAATCTATATATACCCAAGCTCTCATTCCATTTTCCTCACACCTTGATTCATTTTTCTCTAAGTTGAGGTTTAAACACTTCATACCTGAGCAAAATTGGATCAAAATTCCTAGCGTGGACCCTTTGTAAGCATTCTTTCGTTCTTTTATGCGTTTTTAGCATGAAAGTCAAACATTGTTTGACTTTCTGCTTTGACCAGATTATGGTCAACACAAAGTTCGTTTGAACTTTGCAATGTGAGCATAATTATGATGGTTATAGTCCCGTGTGACTATACCTACTGATTACCACGTTGACTAGGCGTAGTGACGAGTCGTAGTTTCGGCCAAAATGCGTATTCATGCGTATTTTGTAACCAAACTACTCTTGGGTATCAAAAAACTTTGTTTTGATATGAAAATCTGTTTTCTAACTTAACTAAACATGTTTTAACATGTTTAGCTCATCACTTTTAATCTTGTGCTTGTTTAGAGTCGTAAGCCAAGCGGTCTAAACAACCGCTTAGACTTTTGAACTAGACCCGTTTGGTCGATCTTTAGGATCTGACCAAGCATGTTTAGTGACCATAGTTGTATAGGGAATAACCTTCCGAGGTTATACCTTATGGTCACTTAGGTTTAATTAGTTGTATGATAGGTAGTTTATATGCCTTAGGTAAATGATCAAAATACCCTTTTCATGCATAATTGGTAATTAAGCATATGTAACTTAACTTTTGCCACTTAAACTAATTATGTAACATGTTTAGGCATATAATACTTGTCATAGGACTAGTTAGACGTCTCGAACACGCTTATGCGCACGCGACGCATTAAAGTAGCGTAAGCTACCTTAGTGGGTCGTGACGGGTCAAAAGCACTTAGGTTAGGTTCCGACCTAGAATGTAGGTTTTGTTAAGCCATATCACATGAGTTCCAACACTCATTTGGGTTACAAGACCTCATTCTATCCAATCTTCTGATTTAGGTGTCAATTATTTTACTAGTGATCCGATTAATAGGTGCTACTTGATTTCCTTGGTTTTCCTGAGCTTCGTTGAGTTCTTTAGATCAAGGATACTTGCAGTCCAATGTGAGTACATAGTTCCCCTATTTTACTGTTTTCAATTGTTTTGAGGTGATTCATATGTGCTAAATGTTTTCGAGATTTTAACGATGGTTTCAAAAACAATTGATATGGTTTATATAAAACTAATAACGATTTCGATAATGTGAACAAACTTGTTGGACGTATTTACATAACGAATGACATTCATTAACATTGATCAAGCTGGCCAGTATTAGGTTATGGTACCATAGGATCTGACAAATCCCGTTATCAGACTGCACCCATGGTTATGTGTGGGGGTTATGTGGGTAACGACTGAATCTGTGATTGTTAACTTACCCTTTGGTGGTTTATTAATGCGAGAAGCGAGATAGTCGAGTCACGAAGGTTTGGATGTTGTTAGCGAGACAACCAAAAGTAGTTTTCACAATTAAAACGAGAATGATTTATGTCACACCCCCAAAATCCACCACGCGGAGTATCACCGCTTGGAGGCGTGACATGACCAGGATCGAGCCATCAATCAAATTAAACAACGTAGTTAAGTAAATAAAACCCACCACAATACAATTGGTAACCAAAAGTAACCAACTTAAGTTAACAGCGGAAGCATAATACGTGAAACTACAACATAAGTTTCGTAGTTCATAAGTTTAAAGTCCAAAACATAGGTTTAATAAGTTCATAAGAATTAGATGATTAACACGGGACATAACAACCCATATTCCACAACAACCTCCTCCTCGTGCAAGCTCCATAAGCATCTAACGACCTGTAAGGCATGTAACAACGAGTCAACAATAAAGTTGCGTGAGTTCACGATTTGGTTGTTTAGTTTTAAGTTATTTCCGAAAACATGGTTTGTCTTTCGTTGGCTTAATTGTCGTGGGGTTTACCCCATAGTTGAAAGTATGATTAACCAGTTCCTTCTTTATTACCCAAACCATATCCATGATCAGTGGGGGCTTCCCCATGTGAACCACTAGACCGTTATGATATCGACAACTGACGAACAATAGTTGTGCCCTACGTCAAGGTTCTATCATCATTGACAGTTTGCCATAGTCCATTAGTACACGCCCGTCCGAACGACACGGTGTGAGGTTTGTTAAACCTAATAGCGCTATTAACTAATGACCCGCTCGCCATTGGCCTCGGCGATTAAGTTGATATAAAATGAGGGACTTAATGATAGAGTTTTTGTCTAGTAAGTTTTAAGGTTGTTGTCCTACCCAAGGAGGACGAACGTACGTATTCTACCCAAGGAGAATACGCAGGATTAATATTGGCATCCTACCCATGGAGGATGGCCGTACATATCCTACCTAAGGAGGATATGCAGGTTCTGTTTTAGTTCTTTTAATATTGGCATCCTACCCAAGGAGGATGGCGGTACATATCCTACCCAAGGAGGATATGTAGGTTCCATTTTAGTTTCTTAACCCATTCTCAAACCACCGGGAATCCCATGCCTTGTAGAAAGTGTGAACTCACCTCGGTTGCTCGGTTTGACTCTCAAAAATAGCTAACAGTCAAGGTCGGTCAATCACGTCCTAGTATGATTACCACTTAGTTTATTAGTGACTTTAAATAAGCACGAAGTTCCTACATGCATCTATCACATAACATGCATCACTTTAACGGTTCATGCCCATATAAACTTCCCATCTATTCCCATTCATAAACAAACATACGACATTGCACATAACATTTTTATTGACATATAACATGTTAGATCATTTATAGATAACCTACCCGACATTTAGACACGTAAATTACTACTTGTGTCGTTTCAGCATTTACATTCAAGACTGGGCTGTTTTCGGGAATTTTAATAAAATAGTTAACCTATTCCAAAAATTCCCAACTTTTTACAGAAGGTCTTAAACGATCCAGATATTATTGTATAAAAATCTCGGGATCCAATTCACTACCAATATTTTATAAAAATTCATTTACCGGACTGCAATCAGATTCATCTTTTTCTGACTGGAGTCCATAGAATAATTTATTTAAAATTTATCGTAAGTCTGATTTACGAAATTCCAGTGGGAGATTTACAAATACATCAGTTTCCATTTACAGTACAAATTTCGTGAGCTAGTTCTATTCAGGTTTCAAGTTATGATGAAGAATATAACACATATTTTTTGCAGAAAAATGCAGCTTGAGCTGCTGTCCAAAAACAGACCTTTAAAAATAGTAAACGACCTCGAAAAATTACCATTCTAGTGCCATTGGATCTGTTTTTTCGAAAATACATAATTTAGGCTTCAGAAAATCAGTTTTTCGATTTATTATGATCTGTTTACAGCCAGTTGAAGTTGGCTGAAAATGCCAATCAGCATGCTTTTTAGAGTTTAAATGTTACTAAAACGCATCAACAAATGTTCTAACAACGGGTTTATCAAGAAATCAACGATCTAACATCATGCATGCTTTAATCAACCTTAACCCAACAAGATTTCATCTTCATGTAAACTTATGTTCATGTTCTTTGTTCATTTTCTTTTTATGTTCTAGTGTTAAACATCAAATAACAATCTTACGAATATTCATCATACAAGTAACCAAGAGTGAAGTCAAAGACTTACAACTAGCTCCAAGGCTAGGGATGAACTTATGAACAAATAATGATGATGAAGATGAGGTGTAGAGCAAAGTATGAAGTTCCTTCAAGACCTCCAAGCTTCAACCTTCAAGGATAACCTTCTAGCACTTAGATGAAGCTTTAAAATGGAAGGAGATGGTGGTGAAATGGTGGTGATGGTGACGGATGTAGGGAGGGCCGAGAGAGAGAGAGATGAGTGAGAGAGTGGAGTGAATTGTGAGAAGATATGAAGTGATATGAGGCCATACTTAAGGAGATATCATCTGATATTTTGTTCATGAGTGCAAGCAACAATCTATTATAAAAATAGAAACAAATCTAGGAATAAGATTGGGAGTATGGTGAAGATTTGAGTTGGTGATCTTGTGGGTCCTTTGGGACCGATTTTGGTTAGGGGGGGGGGGGGTTGGTTGTAAATTTTGTAACTAGATAGTAAAGGTAAGTTCAATTCCAAGTAATATGATTTCATATATTAGTTAGTAGATATTTTAATAGGTGTTACGATGTACGGGGATCACGACTAGCCAAGAAATAATAAAACAATGTATTTGACAAAAAATTAGTGTCCCGGGTAATGTCCGGTTGTTCGGTTAGATACCGTTCTGTTAAAGTGTTTAATTATTCCGTTTAGTGTCTTTTCGGTATCTTTTTGCAACACTTTTAATTCCTAACACTTAGGAAAATATTCAGGACCATTTAGTCAAGTTTTCTGCACGAGGCTAGTATGTTAACAAACATATGTAAATATGACGCAGTAATCAAAAGCAGTTAAGTAATTCAGCACATTTATCAAGCACTTTTATTTAACATTAATTAATCGTACGGATACATGTAATTACGAGGGTTGTCACAATTTAAAACGAGTTAAACGATTTCGAAACGACTTAAACGAGTTAAACAAGATGGATGAACGATTGGTTTTTGGTTAGTGTTTAGATAACGGGACGGGTGTAATGAGATGAAAACATGGTAGATACGCCGCTGGTTCTTCTTATATATAAGTGTTTTCATCATATTACATACCGTGACATTATTTAGTTCACTTCTGTAAACGATTTAAAACGATGTCACATAACGATGTTTTCGAGAAGATATAAACCATACGAGTTTTATTAACGAGTTTTTACGAGATGTTCTACAATTCAATTTACTTAAACAAATGTTTTGGGGTTAAGAATCATGGCTACGAGATTTTATAAATTATAAACAACTTGATTTGAGTTGGTTAATTATATTGCGACACTAATCACTTTTCAAAACAAGGTTTTTAATAAGGTATTGCAACATGTAAATGAGCCATGAGTCCGATACTTTTATAAAATCTATGTGCTCGCCAGCTTTCTTTGCTGACTTTGTTTTTACATATGTTTCAGGTGGTGATTGAATGATGTTGAATGCTAGGATGCATGTTCACATAGGATTCTGGACGAGGCCTTAGTGACATAATAACAATGATAGTCGATATGTAACTTGTTTGTTTAACTTTAAGACAATGCTAATGTTTAATATTATCAATAAAACAAAACTTTTGTATCCATGGTTGTGAAACGATGATTCTGTTACAACACTCCCCGACGTTTCCGCCGCGGTTTCGTTGTTTTAACGTTGTCGGGGTGTGACAGTTTAAGAGAAAACGACCATGTAGATTTAAAATTGCTTAAATCTAAAGTTGGGATGAATTTGCTTGATCTCAAGAGAGTAAGTATCGGCTATTAGACTTACATTTCGGTGGGGACTTTGGGGAATTCGTACAACATCATATATTAAATTTATCATTATTAGTAGGATATATATATATATATATATTGTTCATAAGCCAGGCATTATAGATGGCCTCGATATGGGCCATGCGCAAGTAATGTCGTTTAATTATTTAAGTATTGCACGCAAGGAATTGTTGGTAGATCTATCGGGTTGACAACCCCATTGTGACCGGTGATGCGCGTGTGGTGTGATATATATTTAAGTATATTTTAAGCCCTTTTTACACGTTAGCCAAGTTTTAAATTTATAAAACACGATATTTTACTAACACCAAACACACATGTGGGCAAGTGCACCCATCGTGAGCGTAGTATAGTGTTGGCAAGATACCGAGGTCGTCCAAGGACACAAGAGCTTTTAACACCGGTTTATCTTCAACGTCTAATCAAATCAAAAGTTTAGAAAAAGGTTTTAAACTAGAAAAATAAAAACTAACTAAAATGCTGAAAAATAAAATAACAATAAAAACAGATAGACAAGATGAATCACTTGGATCCGACTCGTGTATAGTGTAACATTTGATTATTTTCGCACTTTTGCACTTGTTAAGAGATTATCTTAGTTATTGTAGTAGGCCCCTCTTTTGAAGGTAACGTGTCACACCCCCAAAATCCACACGCGGAGTACCACCGCTGGGAGGCGTGACATGACCAGGATCAAGCCATCAATCATGTCAAACATAGTAATTAAGTGTAAAAGTAGGAAAATGCAGTTCATCTTGACATGACCGATGTTCATAACCAAACGTTGTTTAAGTAGCGGAAGCATAATAATGAAAACCCAAAGTAAGTTATAAGTTCAAATATCGTCTACGATCCGTATCCCACAACGACCTGCTCCTTCCTGTGCAAGCTCCATATGTACCTAAGGTCCTGCAAGGCATGTAACAGAGAGTCAACAACTAGTTGAGCGAGTTCACAGTGGGTTGTTTAGTAATAATGTTCGTTTCATAAATCGTTTGTTTGTTTAGTAACCCATGTATCGTTATCAATTACATCGCGGCCCTCCAGGCATGTTTGCGAAGATTAGTGGGGGTTTCCCATGTATTGTAGACTAGTTATATTTGTATCGCGGCCCTCCAGGCATGTTTGCGAAGATTAAAGTATAGTTCGCGGCCATTCCAGGCATGTTTGCGAAGATCGTTTTAGTATAGTTCGCGGCCATTCCAGGCATGTTTGCGAAGATCGTTTTAGTATAGTTCGCGGCCATTCCAGGCATGTTTGCGAAGATCGTTCAAGTATAGTTCGCGGCCATTCCAGGCATGTTTGCGAAGATCGTTCAAGTATAGTTAAGGTTGTTGTCCTACCCAAGGAGGACGAACGTACGTATTCTACCCAAGGAGAATACGCAGGATTAATATTGGCATCCTACCCAAGGAGGATGGCGGTACATATCCTACCCAAGGAGGATATGTAGGTTCCTTTTAATTTCTTTAACCCATTCCCAACCACCGGGAATCCCATGCCTTAGAAAGTGTGTGAACTCACCTGAGTTTGCTCGGTATGCTAAGTATGTGCTCAAAATAAGTCAATCACGTCCTAAAGTACGCACGTATAGAATAATCAGTTGGTGTTCAAGTTGCTCACGTATTAAGCAGGTAGCACGTAATCACAATCATACAAGTCATGTCTAACGTCTAACAGCAGTTAAATATTCCAGTTAACACTTAACAGAATCCATTCAAGTTACAGCACAGCTCGACGAAACACATAAGTTGGCGAAACAAGATATTGACGAAACACATTCTGTTTCGTCGAGGTGTCCCCTGGCGAAACAGAACTTCTGATTCGTCGACTACTCTTGGCGAAACACATTCTGTTTCGCCGAGAGTTCTGTTTCGTCGGACGTCAGTTTCGCAGACAACAGATGCAGCAGTTACAAATATACACAGAACCCTAATCATGCTAGCAGCCGTTATCAGTATCAGAAATCATATGAAGGTCAATGTGCAGAACGAATCATCACAACTCAATCATCCAAGAATCATTGTCTAGCATAAACCCTAGTTTTTGTGTATAACATATAAATTTAACATCCAACAATCATATCATTGAACCCTATCAAGATGCTAACTTGAATTCAGAATCAAATCATATTAACAACATTCAGAACCGAGCATTCGATCATATTCAGTTTCGCATAGAATTACGCATCCGATTAACCATGTATATCGCAATCAAGAACATCATACCCATATACTCCTATATAATCCAGAAATCAAGTATATACACAAACATGAATCGAGCTATTACAGAAATATTAAACCGATTAACGAACACACACTAACCGGAATAAGAGAAATACGAATCGATCGCTAAGATATCGCCGGGAACCTCCAACTGCCGTCGCACAGGAGGGAAAGGGGCTCTAGGGTTTTGGTTGTTTGATAGCAGATGTAAAAACTGATGTTGTTTCACGTTTTAAACTCAAAATAGCGTGTTGGGCCCGAACTGGGCTTCGGTGAAACTGGGCTCGGCGAAACAGACTTCTGTTTCGTCGAGATGCTTTTGGCGAAACAGTCTGTTTCGTCGAGATTTGTTATGGCGAAACACACTTGTGTTTCGTCGGGTTCTTTCATAAGTTAAGCAGTTTACGTTTCTCGATAGGTTCCATGTTATACAATCAAACACATAATCATGTAAACACAATACGTTTATTATAACACGAAGTGTACAGTTACAAGTCAGACAAGTCAAACAACTAAACAGTCAAAGTCAACGTGCATTAAATGCAAATAAAGAATGTTGGAAATTTCGAGTTGTCACATTATCCCCAACTTGAAAGAAATTTCGTCCCGAAATTTAGTATGCAGTTACTGAGGAAGCTAATAGTGTGACGTTGTTTACCTGTTTCGTATCGCGGCTCCCCGAGCATGTATGCGAAGATTACTGGTTTTCCTGGGGTGTCACATTATCCCCCCCGTTGATTTGGAATTTCGTCCCGAAATTCTGCAATAGTAGCTTCAGCCTCAGTAGTAGTTGCATTGGTTCCGAATAACTGGGGATATTTGAGTTCCATTTGATCTTCTCGTTCCCAGGTATACTCTGGGCCACGACGGGAGTTCCAACGAACTCGTACAAGAGGGATTCTCGTGTTCTTGAGGACCTTAACATCCCGGTCCGTGATTTCAACAGGTTCCTCGACGAAGTGCAACCGCTCGTCGATAGTGAGTTCCTTTAAGGGAACTATGTGGGTCTCATCTGACGTACACTTCTTCAGATTCGACACGTGAAAGACATTGTGAACTGCACTGAGTTCAGGTGGTAAGTTCAATCTGTAGGCCACTTTGCCTATTTCCTCAATAACCTCGAAAGGTCCAACATATCGTGGATTTAGTTTGCCGTGTTTGCCAAAACGAACCACACCCTTCCAGGGTGAAACTTTAAGTAGCGCTCGATCCCCAACCTGGAATTCGAGTAGTTTCCTGTCTCAATCAGCGTATGCTTTCTGACGGTCGCGTGCTGCCGCCATGCGTTGTCGTATTTATGCAATCTTTTCTGTAGTATCGACTACCATTTCTGGACCTGTGATTTGACTTTCTCCCACCTCTGCCCAACAGAGAGGTGACTGGCACTTACGCCCGTACAGTGCCTCGAGTGGTGCAGCTTTAATGCTGGTGTGGTAGCTGTTGTTGTAAGAAAATTTCACGAGTGGCAGATGTTTTTCCCAACCATTGCCAAAGTCAATTACGCACGCCCGAAGCATGTCTTCTAGAGTTTGAATAGTACGCTCAGACTGCCCATCCGTCTGAGGATGATAAGCTGTGCTCATGTCTAGTCGAGAGCCAAAAGATTTGTGCATTGCTTGCCACAGTTCTGAAGTAAAGCGTGCATCACGATCAGAGATGATAGAGGTTGGCACCCCGTGCCTTGAAACCATTTCTTTTAAGTAGATGTCTGCTAGGGTAGAGAACTTGTCTGTTTCCTTAATAGCCAGGAAGTGAGCAGACTTTGTGAGTCGATCCACGATCACCCAAATAGTATCATTTCCGTGCTGAGATCTAGGTAAGCCTGTAACAAAATCCATGGAAATTTGTTCCCATTTCCATTGTGGTATCTCAGGTTGTTGAAGTGGTCCTGACGGTTTCTGATATTCTGCCTTGACTCTCGCACAAGTCAAGCATTTGCTAACGTATGTGGCTATGTGGGCCTTCATGCTAGGCCACCAGTATGTAGTTTTGATATCGTGGTACATTTTATCCGAACCTGGATGTACCGAGTAGCAAGACTTATGAGCTTCATCCATTACAAGCTCGCGTAAGTTGCCATAGAGTGGGACCCAGATGCGTCCGGTTACATAGTAGGCGCCGTCTGTCCTTGGTTCTAACCGTTGCCTTGAACCACGTAGAGCTTCAGCCCTGACGTTTTCTGGTTTTAATGCTTCTACCTGAGCATCTCGTATTTGTGAAGGAAGACTAGACTGAATGGTGAGTTGCAACGCTCGCACACGCCTAGGTATAGTATCCTTTCGACTGAGGGCATCGGCCACCACATTGGCTTTGCCCGGATGGTACTTTATAGCACATTCGTAATCGTTCAGTAACTCGACCCATCGACGTTGTCGCATGTTCAGGTCTTTCTGCTTGAAAATATACTCAAGACTTCTGTGATCGGTGTAGATGGTGCACTTGGTGCCATACAGGTAATGTCGCCATATCTTGAGCGCAAAAACAACAGCTCCAAGCTCTAAATCGTGTATAGTGTAATTCCGTTCGTGAATCTTAAGTTGGCGCGAAGCATAAGCAATAACTTTATCCCGTTGCATCAACACACATCCAAGACCTTGGATGGATGCGTCGCAGTAAACTATAAAATCGTCCGTGCCTTCAGGCAATGAGAGGATAGGTGCGCTAAAAAGTCTATCCTTTAAGTGCTGAAACGCTGTTTCCTGTGTATTACCCCAACGGTAAGCAACACCTTTCTGTGTCAGTAGTGTAAGCGGCTGAGCCATCTTCGAGAAGTCTTTGATGAATCGTCTGTAATAACCTGCCAAACCCAAGAATTGGCATATTTCTGTCGGTGTGCGAGGTGCAGGCCAGTTCTTGATCGTATCTACCTTGGATGGATCGACATGAATCCCATCCTTGTTTACCACATGGCCTAGGAAGTGGACTTCACGAAGCCAGAAGTCGCATTTCGAAAATTTGGCGTACAGTTGTTCCGTTCGAAGGAGTTCCAAAATAAGTCGTAAGTGCTGCTCGTGTTCCTCCTGACTCTTCGAATAGATCAGGATGTCGTCAATAAAAACAATAACGAACTTGTCAAGATAAGGTTTGCACACCCTGTTCATAAGATTCCATGAAAACCGCAGGCGCGTCCGTTAGCCCGAATGGCAGGACCAAAAACTCGTAATGGCCGTAGCGAGTTCTGAATGCTGTTTTGGAGACGTCCTCATCCCGGACTCTCAGTTGATGGTAACCTGACCTTAGATCAATCTTTGAGTAATAGCTCGACCCTTGCAACTGGTCGAATAAGTCGTCGATACGTGGAAGTGGATAACGGTTCTTCACCGTCACCTTGTTCAGTTCACGGTAATCTATGCACATACGAAAGGTACCGTCTTTCTTCTTTACAAATAATACTGGAGCTCCCCAGGGCGAAGAGCTAGGACGTATGAAACCCTTTTCCAAGAGTTCTTGCAATTGCTTTGACAGTTCTTCCAGTTCCGTTGGAGCTAAGCGATAAGGTGCTCGAGCTATGGGTGCTGCTCCTGGAGCGAGCTCGATCTGAAATTCGACCACTGGAATATCCCCAATCTTTTTCTCTTTCTTCGATGTATCAGTAACGAGTGCTAAAACAGCTGTGTGGCCGCCCTTTCGTAAACACTTCTGGGCCTTCAAGAAGGGTATGATGCCACTCACGACACCACTCTTGTCGCCTTGAACTTCGAGAGGTTCTTTACCAGAACGGGGAATACGAATGATCTTTTCCTTGCATAGGATCTCTGCTTGTTGTTGGGATAACCAATCCATACCAATGACGATGTCGTAACTATCGCAACGTTGAGGTCATTACTAGTATCACCCTGACCAATCACGAACACTCGACCCCTGGCACCATTGCCGTCGTTATTACCCCCGTTGTCTTCCCTAGTCCCCGTTTCCTTGGTTGTGGTTCTGATTCTGGTTCTGATTCAACCGTGGGCAGTGTCTCTTGAAGTGACCTTCAGCCCCACACTGATAACATCCTTTGTTACCCTGCTGTTGCCGCTGATTCTATAGATCTTGTATCTGTTGTTGTTGGTTCTGGCTTGCAGAACGTGAGTTTCTACCATCCTTGGCTCCATAACCAAGCTTGTCGCATCATTGACAATGATTTCGGTTGCACTGCCCGCTGTGGTGCAAGTTACATCGTTTGCACTTAGGGTGGTTTCCCCTGTATCCACCCTGCCATTGACTGCTGAAAGGTTGCTGACTAGGACTTTGGTTGTCATCGATCTTTCACTGTTGTGCCTGGGACAGAATCGTAGTCGAACCCTTGCCAGAGGTTCCATTCCACTTTCATTCGTTGTCACTGAGGATAGCAAAAGTAGTTGAAGTAGTAGCACCAATACGTCTAGGCAGCTTGTTCTGTTCCACTGCCTGGTCTGTGGGACGATGAGCAAGATGAGTAACATCTTGAATAGTAGCAAGATTAGCAGTCATCACATGACTTTGAATTTCTGGTACTAAGCCTTTGAGGTACCGCTCTCGGTGCTCTTGATGGGAGGTTCCACCATAGTAGGGCACAAAGTTGCCAGCTCGTTAGATCGCTTCGTATACGCCTCTATTTCTGACCCCGTCATCTTCAGGTTAAAGAACTCCACTTCCAGTCTGTGGATGTTATCATAGTTACAGTATTCTAGTCTGATTAGTTTCTTGAATTCGTCCCAAGGGGTGGCATTAGCAGCCGCCAGCCCCCAGCATCGTAACTTGCGCGTTCCACCAAGTTTGCGCAGTGTCTTCGAGACCATCAGTGGCATATTTCACCTTACTAGCCTCGGGTCATTCGCATAATCGAAGTCCGATTCGAGTTCCTCGAACTTAACGGAGGAGTCCAACAGCTCCTTCAGTGTCGTTGAAAGTAGTAGGACGACAGTCCATAAAAAGTCGTGTATATGCATACAGGTGGCTGAGCGTGTTGACTTGTCGTGTGCGTAAGAGTAATCAAAATTGAGCACAAGTGTTGAGTTACGAGAGTAGGATCTAAAAATCCTAGAGTAAGTGGCGATGGCAGGTTACACCTCCTGCCTGGGCAGCTGCAAGTGCTGCAGTGACTTGTTCAGTGATCGAAGCCGCCAACTGGGCTTGAGTTAGGTTAACGCGTCCACACATGATCTTGACATCAAGGAGAACATGTGGGTGAGAGGTTCGCGAATAGTGCGAAGAGAGTGAGCACACAAGTATTCTCAAGCAACAACATATAGTAGGTTCTGTACTCTAAGCATACCGCGAGCAAAGTTCTATGTAGTTCTAGCATGTAGGTAAAGTAACATGAATAGTAGTACCTATGATGTTGAGCCTTGCACGTGGAGCGAAGCGTCGTTGTGGATCGTTGAGAGCACTGTTCTGGTTATAGTCTGGTTTTAACAAAATCGTTTTCCCTTTATTAAAACCGAGTTCTCTATAACCAATGGCTCTGATACCAATCTGTCACACCCCCAAAATCCACACGCGGAGTACCACCGCTGGGAGGCGTGACATGACCAGGATCAAGCCATCAATCATGTCAAACATAGTAATTAAGTGTAAAAGTAGGAAAATGCAGTTCATCTTGACATGACCGATGTTCATAACCAAACGTTGTTTAAGTAGCGGAAGCATAATAATGAAAACCCAAAGTAAGTTATAAGTTCAAATATCGTCTACGATCCGTATCCCACAACGACCTGCTCCTTCCTGTGCAAGCTCCATATGTACCTAAGGTCCTGCAAGGCATGTAACAGAGAGTCAACAACTAGTTGAGCGAGTTCACAGTGGGTTGTTTAGTAATAATGTTCGTTTCATAAATCGTTTGTTTGTTTAGTAACCCATGTATCGTTATCAATTACATCGCGGCCCTCCAGGCATGTTTGCGAAGATTAGTGGGGGTTTCCCATGTATTGTAGACTAGTTATATTTGTATCGCGGCCCTCCAGGCATGTTTGCGAAGATTAAAGTATAGTTCGCGGCCATTCCAGGCATGTTTGCGAAGATCGTTTTAGTATAGTTCGCGGCCATTCCAGGCATGTTTGCGAAGATCGTTTTAGTATAGTTCGCGGCCATTCCAGGCATGTTTGCGAAGATCGTTCAAGTATAGTTCGCGGCCATTCCAGGCATGTTTGCGAAGATCGTTCAAGTATAGTTAAGGTTGTTGTCCTACCCAAGGAGGACGAACGTACGTATTCTACCCAAGGAGAATACGCAGGATTAATATTGGCATCCTACCCAAGGAGGATGGCGGTACATATCCTACCCAAGGAGGATATGTAGGTTCCTTTTAATTTCTTTAACCCATTCCCAACCACCGGGAATCCCATGCCTTAGAAAGTGTGTGAACTCACCTGAGTTTGCTCGGTATGCTAAGTATGTGCTCAAAATAAGTCAATCACGTCCTAAAGTACGCACGTATAGAATAATCAGTTGGTGTTCAAGTTGCTCACGTATTAAGCAGGTAGCACGTAATCACAATCATACAAGTCATGTCTAACGTCTAACAGCAGTTAAATATTCCAGTTAACACTTAACAGAATCCATTCAAGTTACAGCACAGCTCGACGAAACACATAAGTTGGCGAAACAAGATATTGACGAAACACATTCTGTTTCGTCGAGGTGTCCCCTGGCGAAACAGAACTTCTGATTCGTCGACTACTCTTGGCGAAACACATTCTGTTTCGCCGAGAGTTCTGTTTCGTCGGACGTCAGTTTCGCAGACAACAGATGCAGCAGTTACAAATATACACAGAACCCTAATCATGCTAGCAGCCGTTATCAGTATCAGAAATCATATGAAGGTCAATGTGCAGAACGAATCATCACAACTCAATCATCCAAGAATCATTGTCTAGCATAAACCCTAGTTTTTGTGTATAACATATAAATTTAACATCCAACAATCATATCATTGAACCCTATCAAGATGCTAACTTGAATTCAGAATCAAATCATATTAACAACATTCAGAACCGAGCATTCGATCATATTCAGTTTCGCATAGAATTACGCATCCGATTAACCATGTATATCGCAATCAAGAACATCATACCCATATACTCCTATATAATCCAGAAATCAAGTATATACACAAACATGAATCGAGCTATTACAGAAATATTAAACCGATTAACGAACACACACTAACCGGAATAAGAGAAATACGAATCGATCGCTAAGATATCGCCGGGAACCTCCAACTGCCGTCGCACAGGAGGGAAAGGGGCTCTAGGGTTTTGGTTGTTTGATAGCAGATGTAAAAACTGATGTTGTTTCACGTTTTAAACTCAAAATAGCGTGTTGGGCCCGAACTGGGCTTCGGTGAAACTGGGCTCGGCGAAACAGACTTCTGTTTCGTCGAGATGCTTTTGGCGAAACAGTCTGTTTCGTCGAGATTTGTTATGGCGAAACACACTTGTGTTTCGTCGGGTTCTTTCATAAGTTAAGCAGTTTACGTTTCTCGATAGGTTCCATGTTATACAATCAAACACATAATCATGTAAACACAATACGTTTATTATAACACGAAGTGTACAGTTACAAGTCAGACAAGTCAAACAACTAAACAGTCAAAGTCAACGTGCATTAAATGCAAATAAAGAATGTTGGAAATTTCGAGTTGTCACATTATCCCCAACTTGAAAGAAATTTCGTCCCGAAATTTAGTATGCAGTTACTGAGGAAGCTAATAGTGTGACGTTGTTTACCTGTTTCGTATCGCGGCTCCCCGAGCATGTATGCGAAGATTACTGGTTTTCCTGGGGTGTCACATTATCCCCCCCGTTGATTTGGAATTTCGTCCCGAAATTCTGCAATAGTAGCTTCAGCCTCAGTAGTAGTTGCATTGGTTCCGAATAACTGGGGATATTTGAGTTCCATTTGATCTTCTCGTTCCCAGGTATACTCTGGGCCACGACGGGAGTTCCAACGAACTCGTACAAGAGGGATTCTCGTGTTCTTGAGGACCTTAACATCCCGGTCCGTGATTTCAACAGGTTCCTCGACGAAGTGCAACCGCTCGTCGATAGTGAGTTCCTTTAAGGGAACTATGTGGGTCTCATCTGACGTACACTTCTTCAGATTCGACACGTGAAAGACATTGTGAACTGCACTGAGTTCAGGTGGTAAGTTCAATCTGTAGGCCACTTTGCCTATTTCCTCAATAACCTCGAAAGGTCCAACATATCGTGGATTTAGTTTGCCGTGTTTGCCAAAACGAACCACACCCTTCCAGGGTGAAACTTTAAGTAGCGCTCGATCCCCAACCTGGAATTCGAGTAGTTTCCTGTCTCAATCAGCGTATGCTTTCTGACGGTCGCGTGCTGCCGCCATGCGTTGTCGTATTTATGCAATCTTTTCTGTAGTATCGACTACCATTTCTGGACCTGTGATTTGACTTTCTCCCACCTCTGCCCAACAGAGAGGTGACTGGCACTTACGCCCGTACAGTGCCTCGAGTGGTGCAGCTTTAATGCTGGTGTGGTAGCTGTTGTTGTAAGAAAATTTCACGAGTGGCAGATGTTTTTCCCAACCATTGCCAAAGTCAATTACGCACGCCCGAAGCATGTCTTCTAGAGTTTGAATAGTACGCTCAGACTGCCCATCCGTCTGAGGATGATAAGCTGTGCTCATGTCTAGTCGAGAGCCAAAAGATTTGTGCATTGCTTGCCACAGTTCTGAAGTAAAGCGTGCATCACGATCAGAGATGATAGAGGTTGGCACCCCGTGCCTTGAAACCATTTCTTTTAAGTAGATGTCTGCTAGGGTAGAGAACTTGTCTGTTTCCTTAATAGCCAGGAAGTGAGCAGACTTTGTGAGTCGATCCACGATCACCCAAATAGTATCATTTCCGTGCTGAGATCTAGGTAAGCCTGTAACAAAATCCATGGAAATTTGTTCCCATTTCCATTGTGGTATCTCAGGTTGTTGAAGTGGTCCTGACGGTTTCTGATATTCTGCCTTGACTCTCGCACAAGTCAAGCATTTGCTAACGTATGTGGCTATGTGGGCCTTCATGCTAGGCCACCAGTATGTAGTTTTGATATCGTGGTACATTTTATCCGAACCTGGATGTACCGAGTAGCAAGACTTATGAGCTTCATCCATTACAAGCTCGCGTAAGTTGCCATCCAATGCCGGTGGGTATTGAAGGAGGTCCTATAAATTTGACCCAGGTCCTTACAGGATCTATACACTGAACAAGGCAAGACTCTTACCAAACCGTTCCCTTAACCCCCAACCAGGTAGCCAACATATCTCCATATAGACCGTGGAGATATGAATGGTGAAAATCTTTTATTTTATATAGATAGTAAAATAATGCCAAGACACCACGGACAAACGATAAGGAAGAATCACCTTTAACATAAGAAACTAGTTATTAAAGTCATTAATACATAACCAAATAAAAAGTGCGAAAAGATTAAAAATAAAAAGTATTACACTAGACACTTGTCTTCACCAAGTGATGTAAGAGACTTAGGAAAACATGGTCTTTGATTGTCAAGAACTCTTACGATCAATCTTGGATCCCGAGACGACTCACACACTCTATGATGGATGATGGTGTTGTGATGGTGGTGGGTGGTGGGTGAAGTGTGAGAGAGGTGGTGTGCCAAGGGATGGTTTGCAAATGAGCCAAGCACCCCTATTTATAGCCTGAACAGACGTGTCCAATGGGCACGGCCCCGTGTCCAATGGGCACGGCCCCGTGTCCAATGGGCACGGCCCCGTGTCCACCCTTCTTCTCTTTCTTCATTAATTGCAGTTTGTCTGCATTAGTTGACCACGCCCCCGTGTTCGATGGGCACGACCCCGTGTGCAGAAGCGTATATGTACTATCAAGATTTCCCCAGATCCTGCGAATCTTAGAGTTGACCACGGCCCCGTGTCCGGTGGGCACGCCCCCGTGGTGGGTGATAGAAGCTTCTACAGCTTTGTCTTTTCTGCAGACACTTGGGCACGCCCCCGTGCTCACTGAGCACGGGGCGTGTTCAACCTTCTGTTCTCTTGTTTTTGCTTGGGAAGATGCTATCGGGGGGTCTGGCATGCCACGTTTATTCCTTTTCTTGTATTTATGTTAGATTTAGCTGCCTTTTTGCTTCTTTTGTTCATTTGAGCTCATTTAATCCTGAAAATACAAAAGGAAGACAAAAACACACTTTTTCCAACATTAGTACTAAAAAAGGGTTAGTTTTATGCCACATTTGATGTAATTTATATGGTGCATTTTGCACACATCAAATACCCCCACATTGAATCTTTGCTTGTCCTCAAGCAAAACTCTTTATAATGTGGCTTTACGCTCCCAAATGGAATGTGTAGAGGAGAAGGTTTTTGGGCATTGTCATAGAGTGTCGGGATTTCCAAGATTCTTTATTAAGTTTTATTTTTATTTATTTACAATCCTATTCTTCATGATTTATTTAAAACGTTACATAAGATAACTTACTTATTAGGGCATAACATGCCTTTTTTTAAAATTTCACTTATATACAAGTTCACATACCTCACAGGGATCACTCAACACTCGGCCGAAGATGTATTTTAGTGGATCACTCGAGAGCGACATGGAACTTACTTCTACCATAAGCTTGCCAAGCAATCAATCCTCCTCTTTTTTAACTATACACCTTTGTAAATATCAAGAGGACTTTTGGGGTGAAGGGTTAGGCTTGGGTTAAAGGTAGGTGCTTGGGTTAGTGGTTAGTAGAAAAGGGCGAAAGGCGTAAAAGCATCGGTTTTCATAAGACTTTTTATTTTGTAACATTTTATTTTGATGAAGACTTTCTTCAAACAAAGTTATTTTTGATAAACTTGTTTGTTTATTTCTTTTGGCTTTATCCTCATCATTCAAAGAATTTTTTTTCAAAGTCATGAGAAAAACCGAGCTTGTTACTAAAACAAAGGGTTTAAAAATAAAAAGGTTTTGGTGGATAAAAGGGTGTTTGTTTTGGGTTAAGAAATGAAAAGGTTTAGGCTCAATGGGGTTAACTAGGGGGATTTTGGGTAGGTGGTAAAAAAAAAAAAGAAAAAAAATAATGGTGTAGAAAATAAAAAGAGTTAGTCCTAATGCCTCTGTCATTTACTTACTCGGGTTTAAGTTGGTAAGGACCGGGAATGTATTGTCGTGGCAAGTTCTAGAGTTGTAAGAACCAAGCGGCTATTCACACAAGAAACGAAAAATGAGCAATTAGTTTTAAGATATGTATTTGTATGCTCAATAAAGGCTCAAAACTCACTTTTTGTGGGAATGAGGTTTTATGTGATCAAGTATATAAAATCAAATTTTAACTAAACTTGTCATGCCGTTTCATAATTTTCTTATGTTGGTTCTTTTTATCACGACGCTATCGGTTGTAAATTTGTAAAAATATAACCTTTTCAGAATTCTTGAAATTCCCAAGTTAAACCTAGACAAGTAAAAAAAAATGAAAAAATTTTGAAAAAATTTGGGGTGATTAGCTGTTCCAATAGAGTTTTGCGTAAAGCTTGTAATTAGGACTTGCAAGATTTAAGGTTTTAGCATCCCCCACACTTAAATTACACATTGTCCTCAATGTGTCCCAAAAATAAGTTTTTAGGTTGATTGAATGTGTAAAAAGGTGCAAAAAAGCAAAAATTTATGTTACTGGGCGTCTGGACACGGCCCCGTGGTGTCCGTGTTCAGATCGCCAGTAACAGATTGAGTAAAAAGAAACAGAAGCTTGGGCACGGGGGCGTGTTGGGTGAACATGCCCCGTGTCCAGATACCTGAACTGGGCATTTTCTGTAGATAGTTGGGCACGGGGCGTGTTGGGCGAGCACGATCCCGTGCTGAACTTGCTGTAATGAAGAAAAATTTGTCGGGTGGCCCTGTTTTTGTGCATGGGGTGCTGGTTCATGTTCCCTTGTTATCCTTTACCATCCCGAGTGTGTTTTATCCATTACAACATCATCCAAACACCAATTTAACTAAAACCGTCATTCCATTAAATAGAGAGAGTTACATAATAGTCCTAGAAAATTGAAAACAAAGTAAAAAAATAAAAGATAAGTTCCTAAATTAGATAGGTCAAGTGATACATAAAATCATTCTAAGGAGCTCCACTTTTACAATAAGAACCAAAATTTCGGAAATAGTTTTCCGGTATCTAAAAACTTTGTAGAACTCCGAGCCGAGGAGTGCTTCCTAGATGTTGTTAAAGCCATTCTTCTATCTCCCTTGGGAGGAAGAAGGCGGCTTCATTTTCCTCAACATCTTGTGGAGGGGGAGTGACACCAACCGGAACCCCTTGTAGTATGTCTCGAGGGGGTTCCGAATGTATGGCGTACCATTCGACCGGAATGATGACTTCCGGTATCACATTGCATGCCCTTTGGGTGATAATTGGCACCAAAGGAGGAGATGCGAGAATGTTCAACCTTTGCTGCAAAAGGTTGACCTCTCGAAGACATCCCTCTAGTCCCACCGTCAAATGATTAATACGGTTGACCAATGCTTCTTCTACCCCCGTTATCTCATCAATGGCCTCTCTTAAGGCGTAAACGTAGTTTACAAGAGAATCTTCAACCGTTGATGATCTTCTCCCTTGTCGGTTGTTTCTGGAGTGCGATGAAGATGTTCCGCTAGTTCTGCTCGCCATTCTGAGAAAACATACCAAAAATTGTTCAATTTTATGGGAGCAGTACCTTAGACACGGCCCCGTGTTCAATGAACACGGCCCCGTGTCCAGATGTCTGTAGATTTTTGGAACAAGGAATCATGGAGTTTTAATTTGTTTTTGTGATTTTTAAAACATTTTTAAGCAGAAACAACTTAAAACATTGTTGAAGAACTTATTTTTAACAAGATTCTCTGAATAAAAATCTAACAAACATCTTAATAAAGCTTGAAATTATGGAGATTACAAGCTCTAATGAAAGTATTAAGAAAAAATTGAAGAAGATGAAAGTGGATAAAAGGGAAAAGGACAAGAAGGTTGTTGGGAAACTTCTTTTAGAAAATACCTAGGATGGTATGTGAGACGATTCTCCTAAATCTATGTCCCTGGAATGGTCCAAATGTTCAGGATTCTTGGCTGCATTTATAGAAAACGACAGTACGCTGCACACGACCCCGTTGCGGCTGGACACGGCCCCGTGTGCAGGCAAGATCCTGGCACATTTTGTCCGTATTCTGACACGAAATCAGACGGGAATCTTTTGGTGGACACGGGGGCGTGTTGACCTGGACACGGCCCCGTGTCTAGAGGCTGTTGATGAAGTTTCATCTATTTCTAAGGAATTCATCCAGATCGGGTGGTTCCTTACTGGATGGAACAACCCCAAAGTGCCTAAGATACCTTAATTGTTCTAGATTAAGACGAGAACGCAAGAGGTTGTCGATGAGGGTGATTCCTATGCTAAATGTAGGTGGACAAGTCCAACCCTTTCCCGGGCTCTCATTAAAGAAGGTGTATGCCGAATCGCTCAGGTCTATGTATGCACCGAACGAAGTCGATGGAGAGTCCTTCATGGCACAATCGACACAGGGACGACTATCGCCCACGTCTTCGCTAGAGTTAGAGGTAATATCGGGAACAATGAAGTTGTTTTTAATCAAATGCGATCCCAACAATTCTTCTTGGGTATCGTCTTGAGTTGAATTATTGAAATCCATTCTAAGTTCTTTTATCCAATTAAGAATTAGATCTTCCAATTGAAATAGTTCATCAAGAAGCATTTCTCCTAGAAAATCCGGTTGAGAGCATTCAAGGGAGAGATAGGGATTATTTTTACTTTCGCCCCTCTTAAGGCTACAGGAAAACAATGGGTCTATATAATGGGGCTTATAGTTTAGAAAATAACATTCTAAATCTTTATGGGAGCCACCACATATTTGACACCACGTACCATAAGAGTGCCGAAAGTAAAAAAAATCAGTATCTCTCATGTTTGTGTCATAAATTACCAACCGTCGGGATCTTACGGTTCTGTTTTCAGTAACTGAAACTTGGGCACGGGGCGTGTTGAGTGGGCACGTCCCTGTGTTCAGCTTACTGTATGACTTAAAACAGGATTGCCGGTTCCAAAGATTGGGCACGGGGCGTGTTCAGCGGGCACGGCCCGTGCTAAGTTCTGCAGAAGCTGAAAAATTAAGAAAATCCTAAGAAAAAAAAAACAGAAAAAATTAGAAAAACAATTAGGCCGTTGATTCCTAACTTTCTTAAAATCCTTGTGTCCCTGGCAGCGGCGCCAAAAACTTGATGCGCGTGTGGTGTGATATATATTTAAGTATATTTTAAGCCCTTTTTACACGTTAGCCAAGTTTTAAATTTATAAAACTCGATATTTTACTAACACCAAACACACATATGGGCAAGTGCACCCATCGTGAGCGTAGTATAGTGTTGGCAAGATACCGAGGTCGTCCAAGGACACAAGAGCTTTTAGTACCGGTTTATCCTCAACGTCTAATCAAATCAAAAAGTTAGAAAAAAGGTTTTTAAACTAGAAAAATAAAACTAACTAAAATGCTGAAAAATAAAACTAACTAAAATGCTGAAAAATAAAACTAACTAAAATGCTGAAAAATAAAAATAAAATAAAAACAGATAGACAAGATGAATCACTTGGCTCCGACTCATGTTTAGTGTAACCTTTGATTATTTCCGCACTTTTGCACTTTTTAAGAGATTATCTTAGTTATTGTAGTAGGCCCCTCTTTTGAAGGTGACGTTACCCTCAACCCAGTAGTTTGAGTCACCAAGGATACAATCCTAAAGGGTTGGATTATTGAAAGATAATTAATTAAGTTATTAATGCATATTATGGTAGGCCCCTCTTTTGGAGGTGACGTTACCATCGGCTAAGTAGTCTGAGTCAGCAGGGATACAGTCCTAAATAGCCGGGTTAAAGTATTAATAGTAGCTTACATATGAGGGGATCAAATAGTTTGGACCCCCGCCATCCAATACCGGTGGGTATTGAAGGAGGTCCTACTAAATTTGACCCAGGTCCTTGCAGGATCTATACACTGAACAAGGCAAGACTTTTACCAAACCGTTCCCTTAACCCCCGACCAGGTAGCCAACATACCTCCATATAGACCGTGGAGATATGAATGGTGAAAATCTTTTATTTTATATAGACAGTAAAATAATGCCAAGACACCACAGACAAACGATAAGGAAAAATCACCTTAAACATAAGAAACTAGTTATTAAAGTCATTAATACATAACCAAGTAAAAAGTGCGAAAAGATTTAAAATAAAAGTATTACACTAGACACTTGTCTTCACCAAGTGATGTAAGAGACTTAGGCAAACATGGCCTTTGATTGTCAAGAACTCTTACGATCAATCTTGGATCCCGAGACGACTCACACACTCTATGATGGACAATGGATGATGGTGGTGGATGATGGTGTTGTGATGGTGGTGGGTGGTGGGTGAAGTGTGAGAGAGGTGGTGTGCCAAGGGATGGTTTGCAAATGAGCCAAGAATCCCTATTTATAGCCTGAACAGTAGCTCGCGCACGGCCCCGTGTCCATTGGGCATGGCCCCGTGTCCACCTTCCTTCTCTTTCTTCATTAATTGCAGTTTGTCTGCATTAGTTGACCACGCCCCCGTGTCCGCTGGGCACGCCCCCGTGTGCAGAAGCGTATCTGTACTATCAAGATTTGCCTGGATTCTGCGAATCTTATAGTTGACCATGGCCCCGTGTCCGCTGAGCACGACCTCGTGGTGGGCGATAGAAGCTTCTATAGCTTTTTCTTTTATGCTGGCACTTGGGCACTCCCCCGTGTTCACTGAGCACGGGGCATGTTCAGCCTTCTGTTCTCTTGTTTTGCTTGGGAAGATGCTGTCGGTGAGGTCGGGCATGCCACGTTTGTTCCTTATCTTGTATTTATGTTAGATTTAGCTGCCTTTTTGCTTCTTTTGTTCATTTGAGCTCATTTAATCCTGAAAATACAAAAGGAAGACAAAAGCACACTTTTTCCAACATTAGTACTAAAAAAGGGTTAGTTTTATGCCACAATTGATGTAATTTATATGTTGCATTTTGTGCACACCAGAAGGCCATAAACATAGAACATTGTTCAGGAAGCCTCCAAAGCTTTAAGCAACAAGGGACCTAAACAGTTCCCTTAGATAAAAAAGATGTTCAAAATACACAACCACAAACATTGTTCAAAAGATGCTAAGAAAGCTATGAATCAAGATACCTGCTTCACTTCGTAGCATTCGACACAGTGGGTTTTGCTGCATCATCTTTCTTGCCTCCATCAACCTGAGCTTTCTTGGCCTTCCTCTTCTTTCTCCCAGCTGCGGCCACCTCGGAGGCTTCAAGGCTTGAAACCTTCGAGCCATCTTTAAGCACTTCATTACACACAGCCTCATTAAGACCTCGAGGTTTCAAGCCCTGCAAAACGGAAAGAGGTTTGCCATAACACTCGGATACCTCACCCACATAAGGGTTAGTCAAACACTCCATCTTCACAACAACGTTCTTAAACACCTTGAAGGCTCTAGGCTGAAAGAGAGGAGATTTATCTTTTGGAGACCTAGCTGCACCAGCATCATATCCAACAGTATAACCTTGATGTCTTCCATGAATAAGAAGTTTCGAATAGACATCACCTAGGGCACTGTTAAACTCGGATGAATGAAGGAGGTAAGTCAACCTATTGGAAGCCATGCTCAATAAGCCACTTGTTATCTTTGGCCAATTGAGCCAAGGAAGCCTCCAACTCCTCTTTCTCCTTCACAGAAGCTTCAGCTTGTTGTTTCAGTTCACTAACCTCAACCTCTCCTCTGAGTAGGCCTGGAAATTCTGACACGAACACGATAACACGATACGAACCTACACGAAGTTATCATGTTTCGTGTTTGACCTTAACAGGTTTCGTGTCTAAAACAGGTCGACACGATAAGACCTTAATAGGTATCGTGTCTAAACAGGTTAAAACCCGTTAACCTGTTAAGACCTGTTAGGTACATGTTAATAATTAAAAATAAAAAAAATATTATATGTGGGTGTGGACATGGGGTCATCAGTAGTGGGGCTTGGGATGAATTATGCACAAACACACGTGGTTCTTTTTCATAATCCAAACCCTAATTTTTAAATCTCACTCATAAACACCACCATTCCCAATTCGGTTTACAACTTCCCCAATTTGGTCATGTTCGTGTCTTAAACAGGTCAAGTTCGTGTCTTAAACAGGTCGTGTTCGTGTCTTAACAAGTCGTGTTCATGTCCTAAACAGGTCGTATGACACATTGGTAATTTTTTCATGTCTTAACAGGTCGTTTCGTGTAACCTGTTTATTAACAGGTTCGTGTTTTGAAAATCTGACACGATAAGATTTCATGTCGTGTTCGTGTTTACGTGTTTCGGGTTCGTGTCTTATCGTGTTCGTGTCTTAACAGATCAGGTTGACCTGTTATGCCAGCCCTACCTCTGAGTAAGTTCATGAACTTTCTTCTGCCGGGCCAACTCTTTCTCAGCAAACCCTTTTGTCTCTTTCTTCAAAGCAACCATATTAGCCTTCATGGCCTCCCTCTTCTTGGAAAAAAAACTCATACTCTTGCATCCATTTTCGAAAACGGGCAATACCTTTAGGAAGCAAGGCACAAAGGTTGCAAGTAGCCATGATCATCTTAGAAATCATTTGATCATCAACCATGGAGGATGAAGAAGCACAAATAGCTGGAGGGGTAAAATGGTTGAGAGCATCTTCACAAACGGCAGGGGACTTGAAGCTATCAGAAACAGTAACCTTCCAATCAGGCACGTATATCTCCTCCGAATCATCATTTGAAGAACTCTCAATAGCCTTACCCAAAGGCTTTGACCCTCCAACCTTTTTACCCAATGCCTTGGTATCCTTACCCACCACCAAAGGTAACTCTCCCTTCTTCCCATCGGCAGGAACCTATGTATCTTCAACTTCCAAATCATCACCAAGATCAATCGTCTCAGAAATTGAAGGTTGTCCAGCACTTTTATGTCGAGTAGAACGACGAGTAGACTGCTTCGAAGCAGGAACCTTCACAAAACCCTTCACATTTGGAACACTAACATAGCCCGATCCTTCAAACCTATGCTCAGAACCCCTAACCACAACATCCTCACCCTTAGCAGAAGCAACATCAACAAACACAACATCCGATGTATCATCACTCTTGATAAAGTCCAAAGCAGACATGACTGTAATTAAAACAGGAAAAAATAACATAAACAATAAACATTATAAAAATAAGAAAAAGAAGTTAGAAAAGCAAAATGCATACCCTGACCATCCCTCATGAGTACAGGATCCCGGTCCGGTTTATCCCATAACTTGCTTAACCCCATTAAAACCAACAAAGGTTCAGGAAAAGGGTGAAGCCTAGAAGGGCATGCCCTGATAGATTTTAAGAACCAATTGTGTAACTCAGAATCAGAGGGTTCAAGTTCATTGAGGACAATTGACTCCAAAACCCAAAAGAAACGGTCTTTCCATGAACCAAGAGTGGTTACCTTAGACAAAATCAGACAAGTATCAACTTGGGACGTCTCAAACGTAAACCAATTGCCATTCTTAGCCAACCGGAAGAAACGGCGAAAGGAAAGTAGAGACGGGTCATACCCTGCAGCCCTGCACAAAATTTCGAAGTGAAAAACCCTAGCAACGCCTTGAGGGTGCAACTGACCAAAAGAAACTCAATAATACTCTAACACATTAAAAAAAAGTGCAAAAAGGATGACGGAGGTTTGAAAACTCAAAGTGTTTGTAATATAAAGCAACGGAACCAGCCGGACATTGGTCAATCTATTTGTCCAAGCCCGGAGCCTCTGGTTTAAACTGTGAATCAATCCCCCACTGAAGACAAAATGCCTCAACCTGTTCTTGTGTGAGGCTAGAAAAACTAGTGGATTGATCTTTCCTTGCACCCATGACAAACGATGATCGAAAGGAAAAAGTGAAAGAGAAGAAACTAACCTGAACGGAAGATGTGATGAAACTTGGAAGGATGGAGAGAGATTAGTAAAGTGGTTATCCTTGATAAATGAGAAAATAAATAGGCCTGACGGTTACCATAATTAACCTATGGGCTAATAACTGACGTCTGCAAGAAAACTGTCATGTCCGTCAAATCAACTGTCTTTTCAAATTCAAATCTCAGCGGTTTCACCGCCCAACACACGAAGCTTGGAACCTTTCAAGCCTTTAAGCCTTAGCAAAAATTGCACAAAAGACAGAAGCCTTTGGGCTTACACCACAAATACCTCTGACTGGGGGGGGGGGGGGGGCTAATGACGTGGGTAGCTCAAGCTTAATAAACTAACTACAAGTGCAAAATAGCTTAAAGGGTTAAAGGGTTCGAGTAAGCTACCAGCTGTAGTGAACAGCAAAAAGCATTACACAGTGTCATGTCCCATCACACTTTACATGTGACTTCTCTCACTCAGCCGCAAAAGGGGCACGCGAGAAGAGACATCCTTTTACCTGCAGGTCGGAAGCCTTCAACCTACCAAAACGGGCAACCCCCTCACCGCATCACCGGATCACTAGTCAAATGTTTCTACTCTTGGCTTCCTCTTTCCCTATAAATGACCACCCTTGGTCATTCAGCCAAACATTCCAAAATCTCTCTCTCTCTCTAGAACTTGCACATTGCATGTTCTATTCTTTACATTCAATAACACTATCACATTGCATGTATCGGATCCGGGTTGAGTCTCTCTCAACCTTGAATTCTAAGCAATTAATAAAAGAGTGATTCGACCCTACGTATTGCGTACGTATGGGGACCCGCGACCTGCGTTAGGCAAAACGAGACTCTGGAATCCTTTTGCCTAATCAGTCCCTCCACTACCCTTGGTCTCATATTTGTTGTAGCAACAATCACTCAGTATTTCTGAATCTTCTTTTAGCTACATCCAATCATGTTTCTCTTTTGATTTTTTTGGCATAGTTTCTTACATGGGGTGTCCGAATATCTTGGCTTGAATAAGACTTTTGATTCATAGTTTCTAAATAACTATATTGTTGATTCATAGTTTCTAAATAACTAATCGTCGTTGAAGAAGGAGATGATTAAATGGGGTATCCCAATTTTTTTACGGTGCAATCATACAATATTAAAAAAAATGATAATAAATAAATAAAGTAAAACAAATACCTAATAGTTTTGTCCTCTTCTTTTTTTTCATAGCTTGAAATCGTTTTATCACATCGTCGTCTTTTACTTTATGAAAAAAAATCATTTTCGACCGCACGAACATGGCAATGTTAAAAAATTCCGGGCCCATTCGATTGCGTAAATCCATCTTGACAAGCTTTAATTTAAAAAGACATCTTTCAACGGTTGCGGTTGCAACCGGTAAAACCGAAGCTAGCTTTATTACTCGATAAACCAAAGGACAAGAACTATGTGTTCCCATTTCAACCATAAGACACGCAAAATCACTTATTATATTATTTGGGCTTTATTAGTTATTACAATTTGAGCTTAATTTTCATAAAACTAATTATTTGGGCTTTGTTACCAACCAAGTTCTGGGCTTAATGAATAATATCAAGTTTCATGATTTTCTCCTAGGGGTATACTCGTATATGTTTTGGGGTATACTATGATAAAACCGAAAAAAATTACACCGCGAATACGGGGTTGAGCCGTAGCCCGTACTACGGCTCTTTCTACATTGGTTCTGCCCCTGGTAATGGGGTTTTTAATAAATGGGGTAGATATGGTAGCACAAACAAGATTTGACTAAAATACTTCTCATGTGGAGGCATGTGACTTAATTTTAACGAATAACATGGATGAAGTTGGTGCTAGGGGACAAAAATGTTAGAAAAAGTGACGTTGGGGGTTGAAATTAAAAAAATTCTTTTTTAAGCTGCTATGGTTAAAGTAACTTAACCAAAGAGGCTAAAATCCGTAATTTTTTACTTTTCATTAAAAGGGTAAAAAATCCAATTTGCCCTAATGTGCAAGACACGTGACCGGAGTTAACTCCCGTTAAATGAAAAGACGTAAATTGTCACAACATATGAACACAAATGATCAACTGTGTTAATTCGTTATTTTGAGGATGAATAGTGAATATACCTAAAGACTGAAAACTCAATAAACTAGTAAAAGAATAACTTAATTTGCATCGAGATAAATCAAAAATGATATTTTCTATAATAGTCGGGTTCCATTTAGAAAGCTCTTAAAATGCAGAGGGTGGTTATAGTAAAATTCGAATTAGGGTAACCTCACACTTTCTATTTAAACAAGTCTATTCCCATTTCCATTATAACCATCTCCGCCGCACCCTCTCTTCTTTCATCCATCTCCGTCGCACCATTTCCATTTCAATTAAATAGTCGGGTTCCATCTCCGCCGCACCCTTTCTTCTTTCATCCATCGACATCTCGACCCTAAAGATGACATCTCTTATTCAATACCAATGTAAGAGCTTTTATTTTCATTTTATATAATTTGATTTGTCTCAAAATCTTTCTTTACATTTTTTTAAAATCATTGCTTGTTTTCAAGAGGACCAGTTTGGGAATTTTTGGTTTAACTAAATTTATGGACATATATGCTTTGATTTTGTTGGTGTTAATATAACATATGTGTGTACTAACTCATATTGGTTTGAAAAATGAAGAAATTTGTTATCAAATACATTTTTAGGATTTTTTATTTTCTACAAGCATGTTCTAGCATAGATCTATAAATAAATGAAGCATAAATTGTAATGGATTTTTTTTCCTTATTTGACGTGTAATTTTGAGGATTTAAAGTTTTCTACTTGTTTTGTTGGTATTAAATGTTAGGTTTGATGTTATTCACCCATCTCACACTAAAGATGGATTTTGCTAATCATTTTGGTGGAGACTTTCATGGGGTTTCAAGGATCTCAAGTGATAAAGGTAAAACTCAAAACCATTCAAATTAATTTAGAAAGTCATAAATGCAAATATAAATAAATAAAAAAGAAAAAAAATTGGGCCGACAAGCCTTGTCATAAAATTAGAGATTAAAAAATATTGTCTTATAAAATCGTATATGGATTAAAACAAAAGTAAAATATTAAGATGTGATTTTAAGTTACTAAAATGGAAAAATGTCAAAAGAGAAATAGAAACAAAAATTGTGGTGAAAGGTAGGGGTGTTCAAAAAAATCTGGATCCGAAACCGAATCCGAAATATCTGAAAATCCGTATCTGAAATATCTGAAATTTCGGATATCCGAAAACCGGATAATCCAAATTTTCAGATTCGGATGTGAATTTCAAAAATTTCGGGTAATCCGATTATCCGAAAATTAATTTGTTTTTATAAATATATATAGAATACGAGCATTATATTTAATTTGAAATATAGTAAATAATCGGATTCGGATGTTGATTTATGAATATTTTTAGTTTTCAATGTTGGAAATTTGGGAAATCGAATATAGGTTTAGTTTTAATCTCGGCTAAATTACACTTTTCGTCCTTTATGTTTCAATGTTTCGACAGGCGTTGTCCTTTAACTCTAAAAATTACACTGTATGTCCTTTATGTTTGCAATCATTAACGAGCGGTTTCCTTTCAGCTAAACCCAGTTAACTTTTTTATGTTGAAGCCCCTCACGTGTAACTTTGTAAAACTCCTTAACAGAAGGGACTATATGTGCAATAATCAAATTCTGTTTTAAATGAAACAACTCCGGCAAAACACCTAATTCTTCGGCCATCTTCTCCGGTCATCTTCTCCAGTGACCTAATTTTTCATCTTTCTCCGGCCATCTTCTCCAGTCATCTTCTCTGGTGACCTAAGTTTACAACTTCACATGATCCAAAAGCTTCTTCCGGTCATGTCAAAGATCAATCTGGAAAAAACAATCGAGTTGGACATGGAAGCTCAACACACAGGTATATGATGGCAAAATTGGTATTTTTTGTTGTTTTTTCTTTAAATTATATATATATATATATATATATATATATATATATATAGGGAGGAGCTCATGCGAGAACCACCTTTATTGTGAGAACCGCGAGAACCAATGTGAACACAACTTAAATAGCTAAAAAATCCTAAAAAAAAACCTAAAAAAACCTAACCCCCCCCCCCCCCAAAAAAACCTAAACCCCCCCACCCCCCCCCCCCCCCCAAAAAAAACCTAACCCCCCCCAAGCTAAATGCTAAAAAAAAACCTAAAAAAAACTTAACCCCACCCCCCCCCCCCCCCAAAAAAAAAACCTAAACCCCCCTCCCCCACCCCCCAAAAACCTAACCCCCCCCCCCCAAGCTAAAATGCTAAAAACTAAACCCCCAAAAAACCTAAAAAAATCTAAAAAAATCAAAAAAAAAATCTAAATTTTTTTTTGAATTTTTAATATTTTTTATGTTAAAATCGCTACTTTTAGAAGCAAAAATTCTAAAAAAAAAAAATTAAAATTTTTTTTTTTGCTTCGAAAAGTAGCGATTTTTTTTATAAAAAATATTAAAAAATTCATAAAAAATTTTTTTGTGTGATTTTTAGCTATTTTTAAGCATTTTTAGTTGTGTTCACATTGGTTCTCGCGATTCTCGCAATAAGAGGTGGTTCTCGCATGGTTTTCTCCCTATATATATATATATATATATATATATATATATATATATATATATATATATCTATACTACTTTATAATACATATTAGAAGGACTTCTTAAAGTCCATAAAAATTTCCTTAAAACACCTTTAATGCACAATGTACAAGTTTTTAAGCACAAACAAACACATTTATAACCTCACTTTCCAATAATACCCTTACTAACTCAAACAAAAACACACATATCATCCTACCGTCCATCACTTCACATAGATCATGATCTACCGTCCATTATTTTCACACGGATCATGATCCACACATAGAGAGAAGAGAGAAGCACTCCTTTCCTTCTTTTCTTTGCAAAGCTGGTGGTCACAGATTTCACTGAATCTATTTGGCTCCATGCTTTGAATTTTGAAATTCAGATTCCACTCTCAATTCTCTCACAATTCTCTCTCTCCCTAATCTCTTTCTCCACCAGCAGCAGCAGCCGCCAAACAGGTATCACTCTCACCATTTTTCTCAATCTAAAACCCTGTTTCCAGCTTCTGATCTCTATATAAGTTGAGTATTATCAATCGATTTGTATGTGTGTTAATTTGTTTTAATTGTTGGTGAAACCAGTGCGTGAGAAATGGCGAAATCGTAGAACCACACCGCACATAACCAGTCTTACAAGGCTCACAGGAACGGCATCAAGAAGACAAGGAAACACCGTCACACTTCCACCAAAGGCGCATGTTTTTTCTTTCTTTTTATTTGCAAATTTTTCTAATTTGGGTTTTTTAGTTAGGGTTTTTGTTACATGTAATTGGTGGTTATTTTGTGCAATCTTTCTAATTTAAAATAGTTTTCGGAGATTTAGATGAAAAATTAATTGATTCAACTGATTTAATTAGCAAATTTTAATGATTATTTCAAGATTTTTCTATTGTACATCAGTTTTCAAATTATTAGACATTTTGATCTACTTTTCATGTTAAATGCTGACATCATTTGTTATTTTTTATGCCTTCAGATTTGTATTTTTACTTGGTAGTTGGTTTATTTGTGTGAAGCATTTCACTGAATACTTTTATTGGGCTTGTTTGGGGATGAATGATGCATAAGATTATTGTTTATAGTGTTTTTTTTCGTAGCTGCTTACATTTGTTTTTGATAAAGCAATAAGCTTTGTGGAAGGTTTGTGTCTAAATTGGATCTATAAATGTAGTGATTCATAAATGAAACGGATCAAATGCGTCAAGATGTAGCCTGTAGGGATCTAAAATGAAGCGGATCAATATATGGCAAATTAAAATTGAAAGTTTAATTTTGTCTTAGTGTATTGAATTGAAACTAAATGGGTCAAAGTATAGCAGCTTCTGGTATCTAAAATCTTAAAAGGTCTTTTACATTCTTATGCTGCATTAAAACTAATTTCAATGGCAGAGGACCTTTTTGAATGAATCAAAGTCTAATCTTCCATTGACTGTTGTAACATACAGTGAGTATGTCGTGTGGACTCAAAGTTCACAAATGAAGATTTGAAGGTCAAAGTGTAACAAATTAAAATAAAACAGGGTCAAATTTGGTGACCTGATGTTAAAATTGTTGATATGGGTCATGTATTGGTTTGGGTGTTAAATTAATGCCTAATCTTTTTCTTGCTGCTTTAATATTATTTCATCCATAGTCTCAATTTGGTAAGCTGACCATGGTTGCCCCATCCCCATCTCTAAGTTATAGGGAAAATACACCATATTATCCAATTTCACTTCCACATCAGCATCCCTATCCTCATCGCCAATCCCTAACTTTTAAGATTTACTACAGTAAATCTCTAAATTTACAGATCTACTGTCCAGAGGCCCGGTTCGCACATGTTTGCTTTGCCTTTTTTTAGTATTTCCATGAAAGAAACCATGGTAAACTTTGCTATGGCATAGATGAACATAAACGGAGTGAATTTGTAACTAGGGATGTGCTCGGTGCCGTACCGGTACCAAAAGCACCGATCCTGAAAATCGCAAAAAAATCGAAAGTGCTCGGTACGGTACTGGCATTCGAAGGTAAATCAAATCAAAATACTGGTACCGAACTGAAAGTACTGAACCCGCAAATGGCAAAAAGTAGGCTTGACCCATCACCCATCAAGTTAAAGCTCGTGCTTTGGCATTCATAGTCGTTAGAAAGTACAAGGCCTAATAAAACCGGCTTGAAATGATCAAATACAAGTTTCTTTGGTCATAAAAAATGTACAACCTATATATTCAAACAAATGTTTTTTTCAAGATTATTCGCGTATCAAACTATTTTATAGCTTGGTTAGGCTGGCAAACTAGACCTGCATATCAAACTTTGGGTCATTATGGGCATTTATTATGCTGTGGTAGGTTAGTTTGGGTAATAAGCAGGTTTCTAAAGGGTCTTTATGGGCCAAAGAATAAACGAGAATCAACAGTAGCGAGTCAGAATGGGTAGGGGAAAATAGTTTAACGGGTCAGAATGGGTGAACAGGCTTATAGGTTTGGGCGGTTACGAACACAGAGACAGAAGTCGATCAGCATGACTCAATCGATAATTCATGTGAACCCATCTGGAATGAACCTTCCCCAAGGGGTTCTACAGGAACGATTCAATCAGAATTTTGATTGATTTTGCTCTTCTACATGAGCTTTTATTTTTCCATTTGTACGGGCAATGTATGTTGTTTGTTCTATGAAGTTTCATTTTTTTTGGGCAAATTTTAGGGGTTTATGGGTGGTTTTTAGGGGTTTATGGGTGGTTTTTAGTGCTAATTTTGTTTTTATGGTTATTTTTGTTTCTATAATCATATTTAAAGCACCTACTATATTCAATTTGTTTATCTGTTGCCGTTTGAATCGTATGAAAGTGCGTTTGAATCCTAGAGGTGAAAAACCGCTTCTTGAGTTTCATAGCGATGCTGAAGTTGTAAAGGAAATTTAAATCCAATTCGATCGCGCTTCAGAATCCGGGAATGAACTAGCAAAGATTCTTGAAGTTGGAAAGGTTCCACACAACCGAAAACACGCAGCTTATCAAGGTCCAATTTTTATTGTAAATTGTATTACTTTCATACAGATTTTACTTAGAATCATCAAAAGTGCTGACTTTTATCATGATATGTAGCTATGAATCAGTTTCTTCAAAAATGTTGAACAAATTTTTACCGTCACTAGCAGCAGCAGCAGCAGCTTCTAAGAGCTCTGATCTTGCTGATGTCGATGTAGAGTTAAGAACGAGGTCTAAAAATCTTTCGACTTTGCATAAGCTCTATATATGGGAGAAGAAATTGTTTGAGGAGGTTAAGGTATGTTAAGGTTGTTTTGTTCTTATAATTAACTTGCAAACGGTATATATCATCTTCGGATTAAACCAGATTCTGTTTGGATGTTGCAGACGGCTTTGTTGCTGTTGTTGTCAACCTGCCCGTTCTTTTGGCTCTTCAAAGATCAATGTTTGTATGTTTAAATGACTTTATATATAGTTTTTTGTTTCAGCTAGATTTGCTACTTTTGATAAAAGTTCAGTTGATTCACGGGGTTGTAGAAGGACAAATCATGTTTTGTGACCCAAATGTCACTTTTGCTGTTTGAGTGAATAAGGGCTTTTGAACCATGAAATAATTGCTTAGATTATTGGGGGATGTTTAATCAATAGTAATAATTGATAAACTAAACATATCTTGTATGATTAATTCTGTCTAGCAATATTGGTTTGGTCAATTGGAGTTGGGATAGTAGCAATATTACTAGCCAATCTTCCAAAGGTGTAATTTAGGAGTGTGTAAACGTTGCCATTAAAAAAAACAAAAAATAAATAAAAATAGTGTGGAATATCCTGAGTAATTGGGTTTAGATCAAAACAAGTAATTTTTCTGTAGGTTCAGATGGGTCAATCTGGTTGACCTATAACACTTTTGATACAAAGTTTTAAGATTTTAGTTAACTGGTGAGTCAAAGATGAGTACTAAAACATCCAAATAATATATAAGATGATTTAGGGGTTTCGTGAATTAACGATGTTGACCTTTATTCTTTTCCTTTTACCCTACGGATTATTGACAATGGTGGCAAAAAGGCTGGTAGATAAGCAGATTCACGTTAATACATGACACCTTTTTAATGGTTGACATGGGCCAGTTGATCAAAAGACTTTTTCTCAAAATCTATTATAAACTAATTCGTTATTAGTGTCATATATGAGAATAAAAACTACGTTATTTCAACAATAATAATTTTTCGATTAAGCTGATTTAAAGGTACAACCCTCCATATATTACTATGATTATGACTAATAATTTTAATTCGGGTTTCAGATTTGTATTTTTAAATTACTACGTTTATGATTAATATTTTCTTATTTGTGTTTAGTTAATGAGATTTGTAAGGTTCATGACATAGATACCACAACAATCTACCGTGAGTGAACTAATAAAAATCGAGTATTGCGCTGTAAATTGTCTCCATTGTCAACAGTTCAAATGGGGCTTAAGTTGTGGCGCCTTTACATGTGAGAATAAGCTATGTAGGCTGTGGGTTTAAGTTGCGACGCCTTTGCATTTGCTGAAATGGGGCTAACCCATTCAACATGTCTATCACTTAGAAGATTAACCATCTTGAATCGGTTCCTATTGAATATGTGATGGATCCACGTATATGTTTAAAATTTATACAACACAAATTGTGGGTTTGTAACCATGGACATAACTGTATTTTTATTTGTCATCTAATTACATTTTCGTTTGAGTACTATACAATGTATCAAGAGATGATCAATAAACTAACAAAAAAACGAGTATCGTATTACAAAGTTTCACCCTTTGAATTACTACCAAGTGTTGTCGTTGCATCGCGAATTTGGTTTTGGTTATGGCTCAAAACCGAACCGCCCCGTATATAGCTCTAAACTCACCAATCTAAGTGATATGTTTCCCGCCGCATCGCGCGGGTAAACGACTAGTATATATATATATATATATATATATATATATATATATATATATATATATATTCATGTTATATAGGGGAAGTCTATAGAGAAAACCCACTTGAGTTGTGTAAACTCAAGAAAGTTTTGTAAAAAATCCATGTAACATTTTTATTTCTTCTAAAAAAAACAGGAAATGTAATATACATATATTTGAACATTTTTATAAAAGAAAAACAAAAAAAAATACTGAGTAGTTTTTTTTAAATGTTAAAAGTTTCATGTTACATAATATATATGTCAAAAAATGTAGCATACAAATTTTGAACATTTTTTTGACATAAAGTAGGCGTTTTTTTCATTTTTTTCATAAAAATGTTCAAGTACATTTATGTTACGTACCCTTTTTTTAGAAAAAAAAATAAAAATTTTACATAGGGTTTATTTGGGTTTTCTCAACTCATATTGGTTTTCGATTTATCTTTCCCCTATATATATATATAAGGGAATGCAGGTGAATTTCAAATGTCATTTATGAATATTCTTTATCTCATCATTCGGTTTTAATTAAATTTATATTTATTTTGTGGCTTACATTCGGTTTTAAATAGTCTTTGCAAGGCTTGCATTCCAGATGTTCACAAAAGCTGTGATTATTGTTCTTTTGTACTGTTCTTAGCTTGTTATCACCAGATGCATGACGGATACTTGCATTCGAAGATCGAAAATTTGAAAGAGACAAAAATGATTATAACCAAACGTTCCAAAAACAAACCTTCGAGATTTTTATCCGATGGACGTATAAGCTGTCCACCTAAGCATATCGGTGGCTGTGACAGAGGTCTTTTGCGTTTAACGTCTTTCTATGGTTATATCTCATGAAAGATCTAGAAGAAAGCGAACATCGTTTGCTTTGTCGTATTCACCTCAAGAAACAGAACGAGCTATCCAATCCTACCCATGTTCGCTATGCCGGAGAAGATGATCGGATAACCCGTTCAGTTTCTTGAGGTGAATACGACGAAGTAAACGTTGTGCGCTTTCTTCTAGATCTTTCGTGAGATATAACTGGTAGAAACATGTTAAACGCAAAAGACCTCTGTCACAGCCACCGATATGCTTAGGTGGACAACTTATACATCCATCGGATAAAAATCTCCAAGTTTTGTTTTTTGAACGTTTGGTTTTAATCATTTTTGTCTCTTTCAAATTTTCGATCTTCGAATGTAAGTATCTGTCATGCATCTCGTGATAACAAGCTAAGCACAGTACAAAAGAACAATAATCACAGCTTTTGTGAACATATGGAATGCAAGCCATGCAAAGACAAATTAAAACCGAATGATGAGATGAAGATAAATACAAATCAAATTAAAACTGAATGATGAGATGAAGAATATTCATAAATGACGTTTGAAATTCACCTGCATTCCGATTCAGTATATCCAACAATTTGAAACTTTAGCCCCTTGGACATATCCCTATAATCATATATACAAATCAACTATTTGTAAAACTATATATATATATATATGTATATTGTGTAAACTCAAGAAACCTAAAACCCATGTAACTTTTTTATTTTTTCTAAAACAATAGGAAATGTAATATACATATATTTGAACATTTTTATAAAATTAAACAGAAAAACACAGAGTAGTTTTTTTTTTAAATGTTAACAATTTCATGTTACATAATATATATGTCCAAAAAAATGTAGCATACAAATTTTGAACATTTAAAAAAAAAGAAAAACTAGTAGGCATTTTTTTCATAAAAATGTTCAAGTACATTTATCTTACATTCTCTATTTTTTTAGAAAAAAAAATGTTACATAGGGTTTATTTGGGTTTTCTCAACTCACATTGGTTTTCGATTTATCTTTCCCCTATATATATATATATATATATATAGTTTAACAAATAGTTGATTTGTATATATGATTATAGGGATATGCCACAAGGAGCTAAAGTTTCAAATTGCTGGATATACTGAAAGGGAATGTAAGTGAATTTCAAACGTCATTTATGAATATTCTTCATCTCATCATTCGGTTTTAATTAGATTTGTGTTTTTTGGCTTACATTCGGTTTTAGTTAGTCTTTGCAAGGCTTGCATTCCCGATGTTCACAGAAGCTGTGATTATTCTTCTTTTGTACTGTTCTTAGCTTGTTATAACGTGATGCATGATGGATACTTGCATTCGAAGATCGAAAATTTGAAAGAGACAAAAATGATTAGAACCAAACGTTCAAAAAACAATCCTTGGAGATTTTTATCCGATGGATGTATAAGCTGTCCACCTAAGCATATCGGTGGCTGTGACAGAGGTCTTTTGTTTTTAACGTCTTTCTACCGGTTATATCTCAGGAAAGATGTAGAAGAAAGCACACAACGTTTACTTTGTCGTATTCACCTCAAGAAACTGAAGGGGCTATCCGATCCTTCCCCATGTTCGCTATGCCGGAGAAGATGATCGGATAGCCCGTTCAGTCTCTTGAGGTGAATACGAAGAAGTAAACGCCGTGTGCTTTCTTCTAGATCTTTCGTGAGATATAACCGGTAGAAAGACGTTAAACGCAAAAGACCTCTGTCACAGCCACCGATATGCTTAGGTGGACAACTTATACGTCCATCGGATAAAAATCTCCAAGGTTTGTTTTTTGAACGTTTGGTTCTAATCATTTTTGTCTCTTTCAAATTTTCGATCTTCTAATGCAAGTATCCGTCATGCATCTCGTTATAACAAGCTAAGCACAGTACAAAAGAACAATAATCACAGCTTCTGTGAACATCTGGAATGCGAGCCTTGCAAAGACTAATTAAAACCGAATGTAAGCCACAAAATAAATACAAATCTAATTAAAACCGAATGATGAGATGAAGAATATTCATAAATGACGTTTGAAATTCACCTGCATTCCCTTTAAGTATATCCAGCAATTTGAAACTTTAGCCCCTTGTGACATAGCCCTATAATCATATATAACAATCAACTACTTGTAAAACTATATACATATATATATATATATTGCGTAAACTCAAGAAACCTTTGTAAAAAACCCATGTAACATTTTTATTTTTTATAAAAAATAGGAAATGTAATATACATGTATTTGAATATTTTTTTAAAAGAAAAAAAAAAAAAAAACACAGAGTAGTTTAAAAAAAATGTTAAAAATTTCATGTTACATAATACATATATCCAAAAAAAATGTAGCATACAAATTTTGAATATTTAAAAAAAAAACTAGTAGGCGTTTTTTTTTCATTTTTTTCATAAAAATGTTCAAGTACATTTATGTTACATTCCCTATTTTTTTAGAAAATAAAAATAAAAATGTTACATTGGGTTTATTTGGGATTTCTCAACTCACATTGGTTTTTGATTTATCTTTCCCCTCTATATATATATATAGGCAGAGGATCATGAGAAAACTAGAAAACTAACTAAAAAAAGCTAAAAAATACCAAATTTTTATAAAAAAATCGCTATTTTTTATATATAAAAATATTTCAAATTTTTTTTTGTACTGCACATTTGCATTATATGTGTACTAAACATGTGCATTATATCCGTATTAATGCACATATGCAATACAACAATTTTTTTTTTTGAATTTTTTTTCCATAAATAAAAAATAGCAATTTTTTTATAAAGAATTGTAAAAAAAAATTTTGGTATGTTTTTTATGCTTTTTTAGTTAGTTTGTTTTTGTTTTCTCATTTAAACTAGTTTTCTCATGGTCCATCCCCAATATATATATATATATATATATATATATAGTTTAACAAATATTTGATTTGTATATATGATTATATGGATATGTCACAAGTGGCTAAAGTTTCAAATTGCTAGATATATGAAAGGGAACGCAGGTGAATTTCAAAAGTCATTTATGAATATTCTTCATCTCATCATTCGGTTTTCATTAGATTTATATTTATTTTGTACCTTACATTCGGTTTTAATTAGTCTTTGCAACGCTTGCATTCCAGATGTTCACAGAAGATGTGATTATTGTTCTTTTGTACTGTTCTTAGCTTGTTATCACAAGATGCATGACGGATACTTGCGTTCGAACATCGAAAATTTGAAAGAGACAAAAATGATTAGAACCAAACGTTTAAAAAACAAACTTTGGAGATATTTATCTGATGGATGTATAAGCTGTCCACCTAAGCATATCGGTGGCTATGACAGAGGTCTTTTGCGTTTAACGCCTTTCTACCGGTTATATCTCATGAAAGATGTAGAAGAAAGCGCACATCGTTTAATTTGTTGTATCCACCTCAAGAAACTGAACGGGCTATCTGATCCTTCCCCATGTTCGCTATGCCGGAGAAGATGATCGGATAGCCCGTTCAGTTTCTTGTGGTGAATACGACGAAGTAAACACTGTGCGCTTTCTTCTAGATCTTTCATGAGATATAACACGTTGAAAGACGTTAAACGCAAAAGACCTCTGTCACAGCCACCGATATGCTTAGGATGACAGCTTATACGTCCATCGGATAAAAATCTCCAAGGTTTGTTTTTTGAACGTTTGGTTCTAATCATTTTTGTCTCTTTCAAATTTTCGATCTTCGAATGTAAGTATACGTCATGCATCTCGTGATAACAAGCTAAGCACAGTACAAAAGAACAATAATCACAGCTTCTGTGAACATCTGGAATGCAAGCCTTGCAAAGACTAATTAAAACTGAATGTAAGCCTCAAAATAAATACAAATCTAATTAAAACCGAATGATGAGATGAAGAATATTCATAAATGACGTTTGAAATTCACATGCATTCCCTTTCAGTATATCCAGCAATTTGAAACTTTAGCCCCTTGTGCCATATCCCTATGATTCATATATACAAATCAACTATTTGTATAACTATATATATATATATATATATATATATATTGTGTAAACTCAAGAAACCTTTGTAAAAACCCATGTAACATTTTTATTTTTTCTAAAAAATTGGAAATGTAATATACATATATTTGAACATTTTTTTATTAAAAAAAAAACAAAAAAACACAGAGTAGTTTTTTTTTTAAAAATGTTAAAAATTTCATGTTACCTAATATATATGTCCAAAAAAAATGTAGCATACAAATTTTGAATATTTAAAAAAAACTAGTAGGCGTTTTTTTCATTTTTTCCTAAAAATGTTCAAGTACATTTATATAACATTCCCTATTTTTTTAGAAAAAATATAAAAATGTTACATAGGGTTTATTTGGGTTTTCTCAACTCACATTGGTTTTCAATATATATTTCCCCTATATATATATATATATATAGTTTAACAAATAGTTGATTTGTATATATGATTATAGGGATAAGTCACAAGGGGCTAAAGTTTCAAATTGTTGAATATACTGAAAGTGAATGCAGGTGAATTTCAAATGTCGTTTATGAATACTCTTCATCTCATCATTCGGTTTTAATTAGATTTATATTTATTTTGAGGCTTACATTTGGTTTTAATGAGTCTTTGCAAGGCTTGCATTCCAGATGTTCATAGAAGCTGTGATTATAGTTCTTTTGTACTGTTCTTAGCTTGTTATCACGAGATGCATGACAGATACTTGCATTCGAAGATCGAAAATTTGAAAGAGACAAAAATGATTAGAACAAAATGTTCAAAAAACAAACCTTGGAGATTTTTATCCGATCGACGTATAAGCTGTCCACCTAAGCATATCGGTGGCTATGACAGAGGTCTTTTGCGTTTAACGTCTTTCTACCAGTTATATCTCATGAAAGATCTAGAAGAAAGCGCACAACGTTTACTTTGTCGTATTCACCTTAAGAAACTGAACGGGCTATCTGATCCCTCCCCATGTTCGCTATGCCGGAGAAGATGATCGGATAGCTCGTTCAGTTTCTTGAGGTGAATATGACGAAGTAAACACTGTGCGATTTCTTCTAGATCTTTCGTGAGATATAACCGGTAGAAAGACGTTAAACAAAAAAGTCCTCTGTCACAGCCACCGATATGCTTAGGTGGACAGCTTATACGCCCCTCGGATAAAAATCTCCAAGGTTTGTTTTTTGAACGTTTGGTTCTAATCATTTTTGTCTCTTTCAAACTTTCAATCTTCGAATACAAGTATCCGTCATGCATCTCGTGATAACAAGCTAAGCACAATACAAAAGAACAATAATCACAGCTTCTGTGAACATCTGGAATGCAAGCCTTGTAAAGACTAATTAAAACGAATGTAAGCCACAAAATAAT
>JARYGA010016312.1:0-40409 GCA_030545235.1 Helianthus tuberosus
TATTATTTACTTATTATTTTATTATATCTATATTTATTAATTTAACTGCTTTAAATCATTTGACGCGTATAACTTTTAAAATATGACGTTTTACAAAATAATGAATATGTCATTCGAACGAGAATATTTTTGTCTACATTTGGGTCTAAGTTTTATTAAAAACGGAGTAGGTTCAAAATACAATGTATTTTTATAATTTAATTATTAAACGGTTCCTGGGCCCGTCCAGGTACTTCATATTTCTAGTAGTCAACTTACCTATAATCTACCCGTCTAATAATATAAGTTTTTATATACTTTTATTTTATTAGAAATGTCACCCATATACAAGCCAATTAATTAATATAATATTTCAACCAACTATATAAAATAGTGTTTAAAATTATTTGGGTTGAATATTTATATTAAAAATAAAGTAGTTACTAGTGGTAAATAAATTTAACCAAACCTATAATTCTTATATAAAAATAGGAATGTTACATAACATTTGACAGTTGACTTTCATTGATCCTATTCGATCGGATCTACATCCGATCCATAATTGATCTGTTGCATTTCACACAAAGTCATCCAAGTGATCCGATTCAAAGTCATCCGATTGACTTTTGTTGACCCCGTCCGATCAATTACCAATCCGATCTAACTGACTGTTCATTTTTAAACTGATCGTTTGTTTGTTCGTTTGCAGGTGATTAGAGGTGATAAACAAGAAGCAAAGTCAAGGTGCGTTACACGGAAAAGAAAATCGCTGATTCAACCGTCATGGTTGAAGAATTCTACAACACATTTTACAAGGCGTTCACGTCCGAGTCCTCCGGAACATCGACTGTCACACCGAAAAGCATATCGAAAGCTATAACTGAAAATATTAACCATGATAATTTTTACGGAACCCATTCGAAACCACCAAAACTCGAAAGTATTGTAGATTATACATGGTGGAAAGAACGATTCATCAACTGGGCCAAAGCTTATGCGCACGAAAGCTGGTTTTGCATGGAATTCGGATACAGTAGACCAGTCGATGATAAGAACGAAGAGATTCCACTCAAAAGCTTATCCGTTGATGACAAAAAGAACTTCTCATATGAACAAAGAATGATTGCTCTAATCCAACAGTCGATTAGAGATGACATTTTTGCATTGCTTAATCACGATGGTTCATCTAAATCTATGTGGGAAGCTTTACGGGTTAAAGCTGAGGGTGGTAAACAAATCAAAAAGAACAGAATAGCTTTACTTAAAAAAGAATTTGATTTGTTTGATGGTTTAAAAGGTGAATCAGTAAGACAAATGATTGATAGATTTTGTCACCTTAAAATTGAACTTGATAGGTTTGAAATTGTAAAAACACGTGAAGAAATCATTGACAAAATCATTGAAGCGTTACCACGAGCTGATCAATGGCAAACGTTTGTGTTTATTTTGAAAAACGATGCGTTGTTTGATACAATTACTCTTGATGTTTTGATAGAAAAGATAGAAAGTCATGAGCTTGAGCTGCAAAAGCAAAGCAAGATGAGCAGTTCTTCGCATCACCAGAATGTTAGTCTTTACTACAAGGGCAGTGTACCTTCGGTGACAGTTTGTGAACCGCTAAAGACTGCATATAGTGTTGAAAAGACGAAAGACTCACAGAAAAGCTCATCAAGCTACGATCCAGGATATCATTCATCGTCAACAATATCAAACTCTGAATAACCTGATGAGATTCTCTGCAACATCGCTTTAAAGCTGAAGAATTCTCCAGCAATGAGTATCAATGCAGCTAAACAGCAAATGAGTCATCTGGGATCAATTCTGGAATCATACGAAGATCTGGTAGCTGGGAAAATTGGAAATTCCGAACTGAAAAAGGAAGATTATGACCAGATCGATCCAGAAGAGATGGAACTCCTTGATCTGAGATGGTGTTTGGCAAGCTGCATTCGACGAGCTCAGCGGTTCATGGATATTACTGGCAGACAATCAATTTGTGGACCATCAACAAAGCTGGGATTCAACAAATCAAAAGTGACCTGCTTCAAATGCAAGCAAAAGGGTCATTTCAAAAGGGAATGCAGAAACTCGGTTGTTGAAGAAACCGCTAATCCGTTTAAAGAAGATTACTATCAAAAGGCGATCTATCACAGAAACAGAGAGGAATCACCAAGGTTGAAACAAATTGAAGATAATTCTGAAAAAGAGAAGTCAAGAGAATATGCTGTGATCCAAGATAACGAAGGATTCGACTGGGGTGAATTTCTTCCAGAAGAGGATGTTGTCAGTTACACGTTCACAACACATGGCAAAACTATATCAATGAATAAACATAGTGCATTTGTTGTTGTTGTGAAAGAGAAAATGAGAGAAGAGATTCTGAAAGAGAAAACATACAGAGAGAGGTGTATTGTTGGATATTGAATTGAAGAGATGGAGAAGGAATATGAAGAAGCAAGGAGTTATGGAAGGTATGTCAAGAAACGAGAATGTTATGTCAATAGCAAAGGAGAACCTGTTGTCCACCGAAAGGAAGTGGTGTTTGATGACGTTCTTGCAGTAATCCCTCTATCCGGCGAGTACTATTCAAATGTTGCAAAAGATAAACATTATGAGAAAAAGCTGGATAAAATCATCAGAGATGTCATGACAGCGAGTCTAAGACAGAGAGATGAAGAGAGGATGAAGAAGAATGTTGAAAGTTTGGTTGATGATTTGAAGAAGGTAGATGAGGAAGAGAAAGAAAAAGAAGTCGAAGTAGTTGTCGAAGAAGCTGTTACTGAAGAACAACAGAACGAAGAGGATCTGAAGAAGAAAGAAGAAGCTGAGAAGAAGCTTGAAAGTTCGGTTGAAGAGATTGATGCTGATGATGTTGCTGAGGAACAACAAGAGAGAGAAGCTGATCAGACACAGACAGAAGAAAAAGCCGAGGTGCCAATCACTGAGGTAAATACTTCAACTGATTCTGAAGTCTTAACTAAAACTGTTGAACAGTACAAGAAATACATGGAAACGTGCAGTGATTGTACTAAAAAAGATAAAAAATTCAGAACAAGAGACTTAGAATTCACTAAAATCGAAAAAGTTTTCAAAGAAAAATGCAAGGAAATGTTAGAAAATGAAAAAAGTTTTGAAATATAATGACGAAAAGCTAACACAAAAATGCAAGAGTTTAGAAAAAGAAAATAAAATTTTGAAAGAAAAGGTTTCAAAAATGACAGAATAGTGTTTACAAAAAGAAAGTGCATTTCAAAAATTAAAAAGGAATACGATTCAATAAAACTTGCATACCATATCACAAAAGGATCATATGAAGACGTGAAAAGTCAAATGAAACTTGTTCAATCGAGATTGAAACATTGTTCTGAAACATCTGATACGTTTAAGTGACAGTATGAAATTAAGCAACAAGTTGTAAATTCTTACATTGAAGATGTTGCTAAGCTAAAGCGTAAAATAGCTGATTTAGAACAAGATAACAACAAGTTACACAGTTATCACGGTTCATCATATGTTCTTGAACGCATTTTCAATCTAAAACCAGATGGTAAAGATTCTGAGCAAAACAAGAAAGGAATTGGCTCAGTGTATCATCAGGTTCCACCACCGTTTGAGGAAAAATTCACGTTCTATGATGACGAGAAGGTGGAAAAAGCTTTCAACATGGTTGATCAATTGCCAGATAACATTGACGTAAGCTATTCCAAATCTGATGATTCTAGTGATTCAGAGGTGGTAGGTAAGGTCGTTGAAAGTGTTTTGAAAGAAGAGCCGGTTGAAACAGGTAAATCTGAATCACTGGATGAAAATGAAGGTAGTTTTCATGAAGGTTATCTGAAAAACTCAAAATCTGAGAAAAATCCGAATGATGATTCAAAAGGATTGGTTTATACCATGATTGGATCAGAAAAATTATTCTCAGATCTTTAAGTCCCGATTCAAAATGTGATTTCATAAAAGATTGATAAAGTTTTCAAGATAATTGAAATTGAAAAATCTGAGATTCCAAAGTTTGCTGGAAAGAGTCACAAAACTTTTTATAACAACCCTGGTTACAAAAAGAAAAACACGAAGGCTGGTTTGGGTTATAAAAAGAAGCAAAATTGGAAACGAAATGAAACGCCAAATTATCAAACACAAATGAATTTTGTTCACGGAACAAGTTCCGAAGAAGAGAAAGAACTCCAATTTAGACGACAGTCTAATGAAGAGTTCTATGCTCAGAAAAAGCAACAACAACAGGTCAAAGATGTCTCAAAGAGAACATGTTTTAATTGTGATCAAACTGGACATCTTGCACGCAAGTGTCCAAATCTGAAACTTGTTGGTGTTGAGACAAAAAAGAAGTCTGATGATGTTGAAAGATAGAAATCTGAGGATGTGAAACAAAGGCCAACCAGATTTGATTCAAAACAAACTTAGAGGTACAACACAAACAAGTTTGCTTCGAATCAAACTTGGAAATCAAACCCGAATAGGTTCGATTCAAGACAAGCCTGGAATTCTCACATACCTAGATTAAGAACAACGCAAAGTTAGAAAACAACTATCGATGCAACAAAACCAAATCAGTTTTGGAAAACAAAAGTTGTTGAAAATCAAAACACTCAAAATGATTCACATTTTTACAAAAGAAGTGCTTCAAAAGGACAAACTTGGGTAGAAAAGAAACAAAAGGTTTTCATGAGTAATAATCGGAATGAAAATACATTTGTGAAAAATGATAAAGATTTTCCGAAGTTGAATGAATCATATTGTGTTGAAATGCCCAAGGTCAAACAGACCTGGGCTAACTTGTTCAAGTGATTGAATTAAGTTGAATGTGCAGGTGCTCAAGAAATCTGAATGTCAACAAGAAGAGTGTCAGAGCAGCCTGACACGAGAGGAGGAGGCTATTGAACCCTGCGTCTGAAATCAGGGAGTTTGTTGAATTCTGTACATAAATAAACAATATTTAAAAAACCCTAAAAACTGAAAAATTTAAAAACCAAAAATATGCTTTTAATTTGTCAAAAATTTGAAAAATAAAAAATATGTTTGTTTTTTTTAAATTTTGTCAAAAATTCAAAAATCCAAAAATATGTTGAGTGAATACGCCGAAACCCTCACGGCTGAACAAACATGATTAATTTCACAAGATTGAAAAACGGTTTTCAAACTATAAAATATCAATGTGTTGTAAATCATGGGGGTATATTTTCTACAAAACAGAGCATGAGATGCAGAAAATGGATGGCGAGACAAAGCTATCTACATCGGTTATCAAATTTTCTTTAAATGTTTTGAATTTTAGGGGGAGTAAGAGTTGTTGTCAAAAAATCCAAAAACATGATAAAATTCAAAAAGAGTTTTTGTGTAAAGAGAGGAAATGATAGTACATCAGTAGACAATCATAGTACGCTAAAGAAATGGAATGTTAAAATGTGATAAACGGTCTCACTGATGATATGCAAGTAGGTTTTTGCACGCTTAGTAGATTGTTTTCGAGATATAAACCTAAATATCAAATACTTACTTATCTCGTGGGGAACATCTCTCGGATATATGGGTAACCCCCGAAATCTTGTTTGAGAGATTGCCTGATTCTGAGATACTAGGTCTTTATACTGTTTGATATCTGGGGTATTATACCTGGTCTTCTGATATTGCGGAAGCAATGGCCTAGACCTCCTATAATACTTTACGCGCTTTTAAAACTTACCCTCTGCATAAAAATTGAAAAATATCGAAAGATATGAATCAATTGCAGTTGAAGAAAACATTCCCTAAAGGGAACACACCTAAAGTCGAGCCTTCATCTCTTTGACTGAACAAAAGTTCATACCTAAGCTCTCAAGGTCTCGCACTAACCCATATTACAGATATCAAATTGGTATACTCACCTGTAAGATTGAATCTAGGGAATTTTGATACGGGAGTATATTCTGAGGTGGGACACGCGAATAAGTTTAAATCCTTAAAGCGCTAATCACGTATCTCGAATTAGTTGAACTTTGTGTAAAAATTTAAGTGGATCAGTATACTAACAATCTAAGTGAATCGTTTAGAACTTAAAGTGTTTAAAGCTCAACGGTACTAGTGATTTGTCATAAACTGATATGATCCTCTAACGCGAACTCAAACAAAAATATTTTCTGTAAATATGTTTGTAAATATTTCTTTACTGTTTTATGTTTCAAAAAAATACAAAAAGATTTCGATTCTACTTTATTTTCGACAACCGATGTCCGAGTGCTGAGTTTTAAAATCTAAGTATGCTGAATGTGTTTCTGAGAATAAAACAAGTTCATTAATTTGAAACTTGAAGTTTTTAATAAAAAAATCAAAAACAGTTTGTGATATCTCCAAGGTCATTAATTTGGACTTAGATGATAAATCGTGAAGGTTTTGGATGTTCAAATTGTTAAAAATCTGTTGTAAAGAGTCAAGTTATAGTTTTAGAATCTTAATACTGCCAAATCTATAAAGCATTTTGATAGGGGAAGTGGAGTCAAGTTAATCCTGGATATATTCATATTATTATATTTTAGAGCCAGGCTCTTGATTCAAAAGTTTGTTTTTAAGAGCCAGGTCATCAATCCTGAATGCTCAAAATGTTTTTACTTATAAGTGTTTGAGATTTGCAGATGAAAGTTGCAGATTATGATCTCAATAGCTAAGTCTAAGGGGGAGTCTGAAGACGAGCTCGGCACAAGGGGGAGCTTGTATCCAGAAAGCCATGTGTCGATCCCAAAAGCATGGAAGCTTGACGAAATGGGGAACCTGAAGATAAAAAGTTTAACGAACGGGGGAGCTGAAGCTGAAGACAGATCCACGGGGATTCTGTTCGAGCAAGAGGGATTCTGTGAATGCTAAAGTTAATAAAGCTTTAAGAAGGCTCATAAAGAGAGAAAGAAAAGACGCTACGAGATTGACTGTGGCAATATCCAAGGGGGAGTCTGTTAGTGCATTTATGTCTATCGCCTCCGTCAAGTTAAACCATAGCGAGAAACTGAACTAATCAAGTCTTATATTGTAATATTTAGATAGAAAAGGCAAGGTGGCATTATTGTAAATAAGGAAACTCTCCTTATATCCTTTGCCTATAAATAGAGGAGTTAGGACTTTAGTTTAGAACTTTTGCCAACTTTTTGCCACATTTGGAGTTTGGAGAGCTTTGAAGCTAGAGAGAGAAAGTAGAGAGAGAAAGGCAAAAGGTGATTCACGTGACTTGTAACTTTTCAGATTATTCAATCGAATCACAGATTAGAGTACGGTTCTCGTGTTCGGTCCACGCACGTGTACGGATTCCACACGTCACACATGTCATACGCAATCGTTCAGGAGTAAAAAACCAATCCTACAGTCATTAAAATAGTAAATTATATAAACATCAAAGTAAAAATTGCACATTTGTTCCAACGGGTATTTTTATGAAATTAACGGGTATGCCCGATACCCGACGTTGAATGGAACCACGTGGCCTAGAAGTTGTCCTTGTTGTCTAGTCTGGCATCAGCAGTTAAGTTGAGATCGTGGAGCAGTGGTCAGCGCACGATGATTGGTGCCACGTATGTGTCCTTGTGTACTTCTGGTCTCCTGCATGATTGCTTATCTTGCAGCACTAATGGACGTTGTCTGTCGTGCGCTCATTGGCCATCTGTTCTGACAATCGTACTATTTGTACTACCCACCACTGTCCTGCTGGCGCAAGGGTTGTCTACACTTCTTAGGCTTGCGCCAAATAATTGTGCAGAAAGAACTAAGTGTTGGAATTTGTTTATTCTAGGTATTGCCTTGCGCGCGACCCGAGGTTATCTTGTGTGGTTGGCGTTGGATTAGAACCATACCCCTTCACTTATTGATTTCCTCTATATGATAGGCTTGAGGTGTCTAACTTTATAGATTCATCTTAATAGTTACTAAAGATATATACTGTTATGGGCAATTTTCTGAGCGTATATATCCTGACTAATATCCTGCTTTTGGTTGTTTACTTGTGATCAGGATACTGGATTAGGATATTGGTAACATCCTGGTGTTAACTAAATTGACCACGTGCAGGTTAGAGACTGTGGGTTACTAACGGTCAGATGGACTTCTTCTCCTTGAGACTCGGGCAAATCTGTTATATGAGAGACGTTGAACCCGAAAGACCAGGTCTACAACGTTCAAGTGGGGAATATCCGTCGGATCCCGGTTTATTAGGGTAGTTTGTTGCATTTCTTTTACTATAAATAGATGGGGCGGATCAGATTAAGGCACGCAACTTTCACACACACTCTTTCGCACACTTTTGCTCTCTAGCTTCTAGTAAACACTACACACAAACACTTGTACTCGAATTACATTGTAACACCTAGTTGATCCGCATCACATCCTGCACTGTATCCTGGTATTTGAAGTAATAGAAGAACAAGGCAGCTGCGATTGTCAGCTCCCAAGGTTTTGTGCCGGCGATCTAGATTGATCAAGGGCTTTCCTCGTACATCACGTGTCAACCTTTACTTTTTTGCTCATTGTTTGATCATAGATACAACTCTATATCCTGAGCCGTATCCTGAAACTGTTTTTGCAATTAACTTGATTAACATATTTTTCACACATATTTCTAGCACACTACCTCACTTAACTAGTTTGATCACTTAATTGCCTCGGTAATTTTTGACCAAAACAATTTGGCGCCCACCGTGGGGCAAGTGGTGCTATTTTTGCTAAAAACTTTAGTAAAATCATTACTCGGTTTTCTATTGTCAAAACTTTTTGCTACATTGTTTTCAATGGCCTCGAGATCAAACATGAGCTCTTCCACCATGTCTGCTACAACCTCTGCAACAATTGGTTCGATGCTTCCACCTCCTCCTCCACGAATGCAAACTTCTTCGCACGGAACTGAAAGTCTTGTGGCTCGGGATGTTATCCCCGCTCCCAGTACCCAGGGATCTGCTCCTGTTTTGGCTTCTAATGATGAAATTCTGAATTTGTTTGGTAGTGTACAGGAACAGATGAGGCAGCAGCAGGAAACCAATCGGATGCTGATAAGAGAGATACAACTCTTGAAATCCGGCCCAAGTAGACCTGCTGAAGAAACTGTCACTCCTTTGCAGCCTAGAGCTTTGAACTTCAGTTCTGCAGTTTACACTGAAGATAACCGGGGGAATATAATGCCAAGCCATTCTCAGAATCATACTCCTGAGATACCTTCCTCGGTCAGGATGTCAACTATGAGGAGCTCAGGATATGCTTCAGGATATGGCCAGAATCCCCAGACCGGTAACGTGTCAAATAATAATATTCTTGCTACTAACAACAATGGGTCTTTGCAGGATGCAGGTATGACGTCAACATTTACTAGGGAGCTTCAGAAATTGAAGGACATGATATCCAGTGTACCTGGAGTGGTCCAGCCAATTCCGGAAGTATCCCAAGACAGCCACAGGATATCCCGCTTTGCATATCCTATCTGTGATGTTGAAATCCCAAAGAGATTTCAGACCCCCAACATGAAACTGTATGATGGGACGATGGATCCTGAAGAGCATATTGCCCAGTATAGGGAAAGGATGGAGATTAACCCTATCCCTCCGGAGCTCAAGGAAGCATGCTTGTGCAAGGGTTTCGGATCTACCCTGACAGGATCAGCCTTAAAATGGCTGTTAAATGTTCCTCCTCACTCAATTACTTCGTTTGCTCATTTGGTTAATTTATTTAATAGTCAGTTTTCTTGCAGCTGGAGTTTTGAGAAACTAACCAATGATCTTTACAGGATAACTCAAGGACCTCAGGAATCCTTGAGGGATTATGTGAACAAGTTTAGTCGGGAATCCTTGGATATCCCACATCTTGATGTTGCAACAGCTGTGCAGTCTTTTAAGATGGGGTTACAAAAGGATTCTCAGTTTTATCAGGATCTTGTAATGAATCCCTGTAGGAACCTCGACGAAGCTCGTAACAGGGCCTTGAGATATATTCGCCTAGAAGATGACAAACAGATGCAAGAGAGGATGAATTCTATCTCAACCTACGAATCAACCAACAGGAAATCAGAATCCTCGTATAAACCATATCGCTCTAAGCCATATGGCAAAAATGACAACAAGAAAGTGAATGCTATTGAAGACGAGGATCCTGAAGAATATCCCGAATTATCTGAATACTGCTTTTTTGTTAACATACCTGAGTTAATGTATGCTATGCAGGGTTTAGGAGACAAAGCTAGGTGGCCTCGAAAGAATCAACAAAAAGCTGATTGGAAGGACAAATCCAAATGGTGTGCCTTCCATGAGGATTTCGGACATGTGACTGAGGATTGCATTGCTCTAAGGAAAGAAATAAGCTACCTATTGAGCAAAGGGTATCTGAAGGATTTGCTGGGAAGAAAGAAGAATAAAGGGCAGGATCCTGAGAAGGATCCTGAACGAGCAGCATCACTCCCAGCAGATGCCAAAATAATTAACTTTATTTCAGGAGGATCCGACATTTGTGGGACTTCGTATTCTGCGGCCAAGAGACATGCAAAGGAGGCTAAGACTGAAAGGGGAGACAAACCAGCCAGGATGACTACCCTTACAACTGATAAAGTGATCACTTTCGACAGTGATGACAAGGATACTGTGCAGGATCCTCACCATGATGCCCTTGTAAGTACATTATATGTTGCTAACCATTTTGTACGCAGGATATTAGTGGATAATGGTAGCCCTGTCAACATAATTCAGCTAGAAACATTGAAGAGGATGAATGTATCCCCGATGGACATTACTTCGAAGTCCACTGTGCTCGTTGGTTTCAGTGGAGAAGCTAGGAATACCGTAGGGGAGATAAAGTTGCCAGTATATGTTGAAGGGGTCAACTCGATACAACGCTTCTATGTGATGGATTCCCTATCCTGCTATAACATCATACTAGGCAGGCCATTGATCCATGACATGAAGGCTGTGCCATCGACTTATCACCAGTGCATCAAGATCCCTACCCCTTGGGGGGTCGTCAAAGTTGATAGTGATCAGCAGGAGGCGAAGGAATGCTACTCATCCTCAATGAAATCCTCAACCAAGCCTAATGCAGCATAGCAATTAAAGATGCGGGCCCAGGATATCATGGAGGCTTCGAAGCAGGATGTAAAGAAAGTTATCCTGGATCAGGATAATCCGGATATCTCGGTGCTCGTAGGAACCAATATCCCTCAGGATATTGAAAATCAATTGACTAACTTTTTGAAATGCAGGATGTCAACGTTCGCAGGGAAGCACGAGGATATGACAGGTATATCCAAGGATATTATAACACATAAGCTTGGTATTGACAGGTCATTCAAGCCGGTCCAACAAAAGAGAAGGAAATTTGCTCCGGAGCGAAACGTAATCATCCAAGAGGAAGTTGAAAGACTACTAAGGAGTAAGATGATTAGGGAAGTGAAGTTTCCTAGATGGCTCGCGAATGTAGTCGTGGTACAAAAGAAAAATGGGAAATGGAGAGTCCGTGTAGACTACACAGACTTAAACAAAGCTTGTCCAAAAGACCCGTTTCCTCTACCTCATATTGATTCAATGGTAGATGCTACCGACGGCCACGAGATGTTAACCTTCATGGATGCCTCTTCAGGATTTCAGCAAATCCAAATGGAACCCTCTGATCAGGAGGATACTGCTTTCATGACACCCACAGGTATTTATTGTTACACTGCTATGCCCTTTGGGTTGAAAAATGCAGGTGCAACATACCAGAGGTTGGTAAACATGATGTTTAAAGACAAGCTGGGGGACACCATAGAGGTATACATTGACGATATGGTGGTGAAATCTAAAAAGGCTGAGGATCATCTCTAGGATATTAAGGGAGCGTTTGATATCCTGGATCAATATAATATGAAACTGAATCCGGCTAAGTGCCATTTCGGAATGGGGGCAGGAAAGTTTCTAGGATATATTGTCACACCCCGACCGCGTAAAACAACAAATCGCGGCGGAAACATCGGGGCGTGTTGCAACAGAATTAATGTTTCATAACCATGGATACCAAAAAGTGTTTCGTTTTATTAAACATTGAATAATTACATCGTCTTGAAATCTAAATACACTATTTAAACATAGTCTATCATTGTTATTGAGTCACTAAGGCCTTGTCCAGTCCTATGTGAGCATGCATCTTATCAATCGATATCATTCAACAATACCTGAAACATATGTGAAAACGAGGTCAGCAAAGAAATGCTGGCGAGTACATAGGTTTTGTAGGAGTGTCGAAATCATGGCTAGTTTAGACGTTGCAATACTTTATTTAAAAACCTTGTTTTGAAAAGAGTATAATATTGCAACTTAATTAACCAACTCAAATCAAGCGGGTTATAATTTGTAAAACCTCGTAGCCATGACTCTTAACCCAAAAACATTTGTTTTAGTAAATTATTTGAAAAACAATGATAAGTTCAGGTGATATGTATAAATAAGAGAATAATGCATGATTAAATGAATAACCATGTAAAATGAGTTTGTATAAGATAAGTTGTTTGTGAATAAATGTCTTGTGAAAAGTATGTTACTTGTATAAAATGTTCTATGTCTCAAACTGAAATGATTCAAATAACGCTACAATATGTAATACCATACAAACACTTATATATAGGAAGTACCAGCGGCGTATCCACCATGCTTGTATCATATTCCACACGCATTGTTACTTAATCACTTAATCCAAACCAAACCACCAAAGTAATGTTCATGCCCAAATGTAAATCATGTAATATGTATAACCAAAATAATATCGTATATCGCTTTGAAGCCAATCGTTTACCCAATCGTTAAAACATCGTGTGAAACCCAATCGTTACCCAATCGTTAAAACATCGTGTGAAAACCCAATCGTTACCCAATCGTTAAAACATCGTGTGAAAACCAATCGTAAATCGTTTAATTCGTTTTAGGTCGTGAAACTACTTATAAGGTCGTCTCGCTAATAACATTCAAACCTTCGTGACTTTCGTCGCTTCTCGTTTTCGTCGCTTCTCGTTTTCGTATTAACAAACCTCCATAGGGTAAGTTAATAATTACAGATTCAGTCGCTACCTACCATACCCACACATAACCACGGGTGTAGTAAATAACGGGATTTGTCAGATCCTATGGTACCATAACCTAATACTGGTCGGCTTGATCATTGCTAATGAATGTCATTTGTTATGTAACTACAACCAACAAGTTTGTTCACTTTTTGAAATCATTATTAGTTTTGTATAAATCGTCTTAATTGTTTTTGAAACCATTGTTATAACATCGAAAACATTTAGCACATATGAGTCACCCCAAAACAATTGAAAGCAGTAAAATAGGGGAATAATGTACTCGCCTGATAATGCTTGGAGGTCTTGAACAACAACCAAACAAAGCTAGAGGGAGCACGGAATCAGTCGGCAAACTAAAACTATATAAATAAACCGGACTTAAATCGGGAGATCGGATAGAATGAGGCTTGGTAAACCAAATGAGTATTGGAACTCATATGATATGGTTTAACAAGGCCTACATACTACATTGAGACTAACCTAAGCGCTTTCGACCCATCGCGACCCATTAAGGTAATTTATGCTACTTTAACGCGTCGTGCGCGTGAAACGCGTTCGGACCGTCTAACTAGTCCTATGACAAGTGTTATATGCCTAAATATGTTACATAATCAGTTATGTGACAAAAGTTTAGGTTACATATGCTTAATTACCAATTATAAATGAAAAGGGTATTCTGGTAATTTACCTAAGGCATATAAACTACCTATCATACAACTACTCAAACGATGTGACCATAGGGTATAACCTCGGAAGGTTATTCCCTACCTACTATGGTCACCTAATGTATTTGGTCGGATCCTAATGATCGACCAAACTGGGTCGGGTTCGAAGGTATAGGCGATTTATTAGATCGCCTACCCTACGACCCTAGACAACGTGGTAATCAGTGGGCATAGTCCCAAGGGACTATGACCAACGTGATTACACTCACGTTGCGAAGTTCAAACGAACTTCGCATTGACCATTACTGGTCAACGCTGAAAGTCAAACAAAGTTTGACTTTCTGACTCGAAAAGCAGTAAAAATAAGGAAAAGAACGAAAGAATACTTACGAAGGGTCCCCGAATGCTAATCCCGATCCAAGAACTCAGGTATGAAACAATGGTTTCAACTTAGAGCTCTCAAATCAGAATTCTTGTGCAAAATGAGGTTGTGTGGGTTGGGTATTTATAGGAATACCCGAACCGTTAGGATCGTTTCATGGAAAACGTGCCATGATCCAACCCGTACACTTGTCGGAACCTTATGGAAGCTTAAAATGGTTCTTATCATCATGACTAGGCAATTGGGAACATGTGGTGGAGGATCAAACAGCTGCAGCCTGCTGTTTAAAAACTCTGAATCTGGTCAGCAGACCCCTAGCGCACCGCTACGCTATAAGTGTAGCGCACCGCTAGGCCCAAGTTTGGCAGATTTACACTTTTGGTCCCTGTCATGCATTCAGCCCATTTTTGACACGTTTAAGGCCCGTTAACCCCATTTCAAAGCTCTAAAATGAAGTTAAAGTATATGGAACTTAAAATGTGTTCAAAAATATCTCGGATGTCGGTTCGTTTAGCCGTACGAACGCGATGTTCGCTTAATTACGACGGAATGCGCATAAGCGCGAAAAACGATCCAAATGACGAAACGAATGGATTTTTCTTATGCCGAACACTAAAATAAAATATTATAGTGCTTACATAAATTTTTGGATGTCCGGATGTATTCAGAACGTAAGTTATGCGTAAAAATGCGAACTTGTGCACTTTTTGGCGCTTTTAGTCCCTGAATGACACAAAAGTTTATTTTAGCATACCGAACACCTCAAAGCCTATTTCTAAGCTATGTAAAGGATATTTATGGTATGTTTAACTTATTTTCATGTTCCGGAAGGTCTGTTACAGTTCAAATTGGCATACTTTCGCAGTTTGTCAACTTTAGTCCCTGTAAGCGATTAAACTTTGATTTCACCACACCAAACCTTCCAAAACTTATAACTAAGTTATGTAAAGGTTATTTAAGGTATGTTAAGCCTATTTCACTTTTCCAGAGTGTTCGTTGGATTAAACTGGTTATATCTACACATCAGAGCGCGTATAACCCTCCAGAAAGCGATTTAAAGCTTGAAATCGAACAAGAGTCGATATGTGCAAACGATACACATATTTTTACAAATCCCAAGTATGAAATACAATATTTCATTGGTTTGGTATTTGTTTGATGGCCGTGGAGGCACAGGTGTTACAGTCTCCCCTACTTTAGGAAATTTCGTCCCGAAATTTATTTAGAGGAAACTTGTGAGAGCTTGAAAACATGAGGTTGAAAAGATCGAACAATATTGGTTAGGGTTCTGAACTTCTAGTAATATTTAATAACATCATGATTGCAATGTAAGAGGGATACTTATATACAAGTATATGAAGCGTCATTGGTGCGTCCACCGTACCTCCATTACATCGTTCTCATTTCGTTATTGTTGTCACTATCGGTTCTTACACATAATAAATCTTACTGTGTTTCTGTGCACTAAATTTCATAATTATGTACGCGTCCATAATCAGACAATTCTTTGCACAATTCACACAGTCTATTTTATAGTGTGTAGGGGAAAACCAAATGAACAAACCGGTGATGAGTGTGACTAGACCGCCATAGAGTCCTTTAAATTAAATCAATAAATGATCTAAATAGACTATCAAGGAGTCTGTTCAGCTACATCACTAGATGTCGTTCTCTAACCAAATTGTGAATCAATCTTTTTGACTAGACTACTAAGAGGGTCTCTTATGAATCATGGAGTGGTACTATATAACCCAAGGGTCTTAACTACCAGGTAGAAGCCCATAAGGATTTAAGGTAGTACCTTTTGAATATCCTACTATGAATCTCTCATATGAAGATATGAAAGATTCTATGAGGATTTGGAAAATCGTAACACACAAAAACATAGAGGAGAACACATAAACACATATCATATAACCACAAAATTGTTCGTTAATTTGTCTTGTAAATTGCGTACATGCATTTAAAGCACACTAGGAATCCATTCCGTGAATTTCATTTGGTACTTTAAACGTTATCAAGAATCCAACTATAAAGATAGAAAGATTCAAAAAGAAAATTCGATTTCGATTACTAGGAACCGAAGTGTTCAAATTAAGGTACATAAGGAATCCGATTAAGGACTCTGATTTGAATGATGATTATCCACAAGGGTCTAATTGTGGAGATAAAAAGATCCCATATGGATTTTAGAAGTTGAAGATGTTTTGAAATCTTGCACGGGATGTGCTTAAGTCAAAACATGAAGTAAAATGCTTATGAAGTTGAGATGCCTGATATGTCAAGGCGACATATGAAGCGGAATTTGAAGGTTAAGTCAATGTATGAGGAAAATATTTTTGAAAACTATGCATGGGGTTCTTTTAAGAAAAATGTGTTTAACGTTTTTGAAACCTTATATATAATACTTTTTGAAATCATAAAGTAGGTGTATTAGGTAGATATATTTACAAAAAAATGTTTTAAAATCATGCGAGATGAATTTTGAAATTATGTATAAGGTTTTTGAAAGACATGAATGATGCTTTTCGAAATCATGCACTTGATCAGAAAATGTATTGTGTTAATATTGTCTTCAGACTATATGAAATATTTTGAAATTAGAAAGGTTGGTTTTGATAACATGGCCAATGTTTTTGAAATAACATAGACAATGCATCTTAGAAAAATTGTTTTCAAACTATATGAAATGTTTTGAGATCATGAAGATTGTTTTGAAATACTTGTACTGTATATGTTGAAAAATCAAAACGTAATGGGTATGAGATTTGAAAATACCCTTAGTTATCTAACCAAGGATTTAAAGGCACAGATGTGCGAAAAGCACGATTACTCATAATGTCACTTAATTTTCTGTACTTTGTTTCTTAGAGTGAAACGAGTACTTAAAATTTTCGAGGGAATCATGAGCAATCATTTGAGAGAGAGAAATCACAAGAGTAGTTTGTAAGGTACATAGTTCCTTGATGTAGGTATCATAGGAAAAGCCATACACACCTAGCAAGGGGTTGAGCTGGTTGGTTGGGGACTGCTTTACCATTGTGAGCGACCATGGCGAAGTTCTGAGAAGCCTTTCGCTTCTTTGACTTCTTAGGGGATCGTTCATCCATGGTCTTTGATTCCTCGATTGGTTTCTTGGCTGATGGTGCTGTCACCTGACTAGGTCCTGCCTGTCTTGGTGACTCTTGAGTGGCTTCATCCTGGAGATGATACATGGCAGTAGCTAATTCAACAGTCTTCAGGGCTACTTCGCCTATTCGCTGAGCGAATTTTGGCTGCTTGCTCAGATATCTGGGCGTCATCGTGATGAAGAGACATTCTTGAAGAAAAAGAAAGGCATAGGGAGAAACAGGTGAAAGATTATTGGACAATCAAAACAGAATGATAACGCATGAAGATTGCGATCATTTGTTTGTTACCTAAGGCAAACAAATGAGACGGTGACTGATCAAAGTAAATGGGTCAAAAATAATGTATCGCGAAGACATGCTCGCCTAATAAGTGAACACTCATCCCAAGAATTCCCAGGTAAGCACAACTGGTCTCGCGTCTGATGAGATGTATACGAAGTGCTTGCCTAGACAGAAAACCCAGAATACAGGCATTCACCCTTCCAGTTTGCACGTGTTCACATTATTTAAAACCCAAAACCTTGACGAAGTTTTGAAAACTCAAAGAGGTTCAAAACCATATAATAGAGAGTTCAAAACCTTACAATAGAGGGTCCAAAACCTAGTAATCAATCATCCTAGAACAGATGATTAGTTTTCAAAGCGGTTTTGAAATATATGTTCTTGTTGTGGTCGTCGCCTAAGGATAGGTGACGGTATTGTTTTATGACTAAACGCAAGTAAACTCGCGTTAGGGTCCTAAGAAGGTTATATACTAGGTCAAAGCATTACTAATTACTAATAACCTAATTCCCTATAACCATTGGCTCTGATACCATCTTTTCTGTCACACCCCGACCGCGTAAAACAACAAATCGCGGCGGAAACATCGGGGCGTGTTGCAACAGAATTAATGTTTCATAACCATGGATACCAAAAAGTGTTTCGTTTTATTAAACATTGAATAATTACATCGTCTTGAAATCTAAATACACTATTTAAACATAGTCTATCATTGTTATTGAGTCACTAAGGCCTTGTCCAGTCCTATGTGAGCATGCATCTTATCAATCGATATCATTCAACAATACCTGAAACATATGTGAAAACGAGGTCAGCAAAGAAATGCTGGCGAGTACATAGGTTTTGTAGGAGTGTCGAAATCATGGCTAGTTTAGACGTTGCAATACTTTATTTAAAAACCTTGTTTTGAAAAGAGTATAATATTGCAACTTAATTAACCAACTCAAATCAAGCGGGTTATAATTTGTAAAACCTCGTAGCCATGACTCTTAACCCAAAAACATTTGTTTTAGTAAATTATTTGAAAAACAATGATAAGTTCAGGTGATATGTATAAATAAGAGAATAATGCATGATTAAATGAATAACCATGTAAAATGAGTTTGTATAAGATAAGTTGTTTGTGAATAAATGTCTTGTGAAAAGTATGTTACTTGTATAAAATGTTCTATGTCTCAAACTGAAATGATTCAAATAACGCTACAATATGTAATACCATACAAACACTTATATATAGGAAGTACCAGCGGCGTATCCACCATGCTTGTATCATATTCCACACGCATTGTTACTTAATCACTTAATCCAAACCAAACCACCAAAGTAATGTTCATGCCCAAATGTAAATCATGTAATATGTATAACCAAAATAATATCGTATATCGCTTTGAAGCCAATCGTTTACCCAATCGTTAAAACATCGTGTGAAACCCAATCGTTACCCAATCGTTAAAACATCGTGTGAAAACCCAATCGTTACCCAATCGTTAAAACATCGTGTGAAAACCAATCGTAAATCGTTTAATTCGTTTTAGGTCGTGAAACTACTTATAAGGTCGTCTCGCTAATAACATTCAAACCTTCGTGACTTTCGTCGCTTCTCGTTTTCGTCGCTTCTCGTTTTCGTATTAACAAACCTCCATAGGGTAAGTTAATAATTACAGATTCAGTCGCTACCTACCATACCCACACATAACCACGGGTGTAGTAAATAACGGGATTTGTCAGATCCTATGGTACCATAACCTAATACTGGTCGGCTTGATCATTGCTAATGAATGTCATTTGTTATGTAACTACAACCAACAAGTTTGTTCACTTTTTGAAATCATTATTAGTTTTGTATAAATCGTCTTAATTGTTTTTGAAACCATTGTTATAACATCGAAAACATTTAGCACATATGAGTCACCCCAAAACAATTGAAAGCAGTAAAATAGGGGAATAATGTACTCGCCTGATAATGCTTGGAGGTCTTGAACAACAACCAAACAAAGCTAGAGGGAGCACGGAATCAGTCGGCAAACTAAAACTATATAAATAAACGGGACTTAAATCGGGAGATCGGATAGAATGAGGCTTGGTAAACCAAATGAGTATTGGAACTCATATGATATGGTTTAACAAGGCCTACATACTACATTGAGACTAACCTAAGCGCTTTCGACCCATCGCGACCCATTAAGGTAATTTATGCTACTTTAACGCGTCGTGCGCGTGAAACGCGTTCGGACCGTCTAACTAGTCCTATGACAAGTGTTATATGCCTAAATATGTTACATAATCAGTTATGTGACAAAAGTTTAGGTTACATATGCTTAATTACCAATTATAAATGAAAAGGGTATTCTGGTAATTTACCTAAGGCATATAAACTACCTATCATACAACTACTCAAACGATGTGACCATAGGGTATAACCTCGGAAGGTTATTCCCTACCTACTATGGTCACCTAATGTATTTGGTCGGATCCTAATGATCGACCAAACTGGGTCGGGTTCGAAGGTATAGGCGATTTATTAGATCGCCTACCCTACGACCCTAGACAACGTGGTAATCAGTGGGCATAGTCCCAAGGGACTATGACCAACGTGATTACACTCACGTTGCGAAGTTCAAACGAACTTCGCATTGACCATTACTGGTCAACGCTGAAAGTCAAACAAAGTCAAAAGTCAAACAAAGTTTGACTTTATGACTCGAAAAGCAGTAAAAATAAGGAAAAGAACGAAAGAATACTTACGAAGGGTCCCCGAATGCTAATCCCGATCCAAGAACTCAGGTATGAAACAATGGTTTCAACTTAGAGCTCTCAAATCAGAATTCTTGTGCAAAATGAGGTTGTGTGGGTTGGGTATTTATAGGAATACCCGAACCGTTAGGATCGTTTCATGGAAAACGTGCCATGATCCAACCCGTACACTTGTCGGAACCTTATGGAAGCTTAAAATGGTTCTTATCATCATGACTAGGCAATTGGGAACATGTGGTGGAGGATCAAACAGCTGCAGCCTGCTGTTTAAAAACTCTGAATCTGGTCAGCAGACCCCTAGCGCACCGCTACGCTATAAGTGTAGCGCACCGCTAGGCCCAAGTTTGACAGATTTACACTTTTGGTCCCTGTCATGCATTCAGCCCATTTTTGACACGTTTAAGGCCCGTTAACCCCATTTCAAAGCTCTAAAATGAAGTTAAAGTATAGGGAACTTAAAATGTGTTCAAAAATATCTCGGATGTCGGTTCGTTTAGCCGTACGAACGCGATGTTCGCTTAATTACGACGGAATGCGCATAAGCGTGAAAAACGATCCAAATGACGAAACGAATGGATTTTTCTTATGCCGAACACTAAAATAAAATATTATAGTGCTTACATAAATTTTTGGATGTCCGGATGTATTCAGAACGTAAGTTATGCGTAAAAATGCGAACTTGTGCACTTTTTGGCGCTTTTAGTCCCTGAATGACACAAAAGTTTATTTTAGCATACCGAACACCTCAAAGCCTATTTCTAAGCTATGTAAAGGATATTTATGGTATGTTTAACTTATGTTCATGTTCCGGAAGGTCTGTTACAGTTCAAATTGGCATACTTTCGCAGTTTGTCAACTTTAGTCCCTGTAAGCGATTAAACTTTGATTTCACCACACCAAACCTTCCAAAACTTATAACTAAGTTATGTAAAGGTTATTTAAGGTATGTTAAGCCTATTTCACTTTTCCAGAGTGTTCGTTGGATTAAACTGGTTATATCTACACATCAGAGCGCGTATAACCCTCCAGAAAGCGATTTAAAGCTTGAAATCGAACAAGAGTCGATATGTGCAAACGATACACATATTTTTACAAATCCCAAGTATGAAATACAATATTTCATTGGTTTGGTATTTGTTTGATGGCCGTGGAGGCACAGGTGTTACATATATGATGACCAAAAGAGGCATAGAGGCAAGCCCGGAGCAGATTAGAGCTATCCTGGATATAAAATCACCTTCGAATATGAAGGACGTCCAATGGTTAACCGGCCGAGTAGCAGCATTGAACAGATTTATTTCAAGATCCTCGAAAAAATGCAAGGAATTTTATGATATCCTCAAGAAGAATAAGAAGTTCGAATGGGGAGCAAAGCATGAAGCAGCCTTGCAGGATTTGAAGCAATATCTCTCAACTGCACCTCTATTGATGAAGCCTAAAAATGGTGAACCATTATCCCTGTATCTTGCAGTATCAGGGAATGCAGTAAGTGCTGTTTTGGTCAAGGATTATGAAGGTCAGCAGTATCCTGTCTATTATGTTAGTAAAAGTTTATTAGATGCTGAAACTAGATATTCTCATCTAGAAAAATTAATATTAGCCCTAGTTATGGCATCAACGAAACTTAGACATTATTTTGAGACACATAGGATTCATGTTAAAACCAATTATCCTGTTAAAAACGTGCTTAGGAAACCCGAGATGTCGGGTAGGATGGCTAAGTGGTCAGTAAAATTAAGTGCTTATGAGTTGGTGTATGAGCCTAGAAATGCCATAAAGTCTCAGGCTTTAGCTGACTTTGGGGTTGATTTCAGTAGTGACATTCAAAATGAAGTAGACTTAGAAGTACAGCAGCTAGGAGAAAACTTAGAATGCTGGACATTGTATACTGATGGTGCATCTAACGTAAGAGGTGTAGGTCTAGGTATACTACTAAAATCGCCACAGGGGGACATATTACCCCAGGCTATTAGGTGTGAATTTCCTGCGACTAATAATGAGGCAGAATATGAAGCTTTGATTACAGGATTAGAGTTGGCTAAAAATATGAATATTAGATGTTTACAAGTATATGTTGATTCCCTGTTGATTACTAACCATTTCAATGGATCTTACGCAGTAAAAGGTGAAAAGTTAGCTGAATATCTCGAAATTCTCAAAAAATTAGCAGGATACTTTGATATTTTTACACTTGAACAGGTACCAAGAGAGGAAAATGCTGAAGCTGATGCCTTGGCAAATCTGGGATCATCGGTCAGGATACCGGAAGGAACCCGAATACCAATATTACATATCCTATATCCTGCGACGAATCCTCAGGATAAGGAAGTAATAAGTATTCAGGATCCTTATGACGAGTATCCCGAGGAGGATCCTAAATCCTGGACGGCTCCAATCATGAGATATCTCAAGGAAGGACACATCCCAAAGAATGAGAATCCTAAAGCCTTTAGAATGAAGGTATCACGATTCACTATTATAAATGACGTTTTGTATAAGAAATCTCTTGCAGGACCATATCTGAGGTGTTTGGAGGATCCCGAAACCAAAGAAGTACTTCAGGATATACACGAAGGGGATTGTGGTAACCATACTGGGGGCAGGTCGTTATTCTCAAAAGTATTGAGGACATGATATTATTGGCCGACGATGAGAAAAGATGCCACAGAATATGCTCGAAGATGTGACGCATGTCAAAGACATAGTAACATATTACATCAGCCTGCTTAACCGCTGTATCCTATTGTTTCCCCTTGGACGTTCATGAAATGGGGTATGGATATAGTGGGAAAGCTTCCGAAGGATCCAGGAGGAATGGTTTTCATGTTGGCAATTACGGATTATTTCTCCAAGTGGGTTGAAGCAGAAGCATTTGTTCAAGTTAGAGATCAAGAAGTGGTATCCTTCATAAAAAGGAATATCCTGACTAGGTTTGGAGTACCAGCTGAGATAATTTGTGACAATGGATCTCAATTTATAAGTAAAATGACTACTGACTTTTGCAAGAGTTGGGGAATCAAAATGATCACGTCTACCCCGGTACATCCTCAAGCGAATGGACAAGCAGAATCCTCGAACAAGATATTTGTCAACAACTTGAAAAAGAGACTAGGGGCTAAGAAAGGAAGATGGGCAGAAGAATTACCCTTTGTTCTGTGGGCTGATAGGACAATGGTGAAGAGTGCAACTGGCCAAACCCCGTTTTCCTTGGTGTTTGGAGCAGAAGCGGTGATCCTGACAGAAATGGTGATACCTACAGCGAGATCCAACCGCAGGGATCCTGAGCGGAATCCTGAAGTCCTATGCAAGGAACTGGATACTATTGATGAGACAAGAGACGCTGCAAGGCTAAGGATGGCAGCATATCAACAGAGGATATCTAAAGCATATAACAAGAATATAAGGACTAGAAGATTTCAAGTTGGAGATTGGGTATTAAGAAAAGCTTTTCAGAATACTACTAATCCTGCTGATGGAAAGTTGGCTCCGAAATGGGAAGGACCCTATGAGGTTGAATCAGAATCAGGAAAAGGAGCATACCGACTCAAGAATATGGAGGGGGATATGCTACCGAGATCCTGGAATGCTATACATCTAAAGCTCTATTTTAAGTGAGTATGGAATTCAAATTCTGACTCAGGGTGGTATGGATTCTGTCTCTTTTATTAAATTTTGATATTATTTACTATTTTGAACCCATTACTGACTTAAGCATCGGAGGGGTGTTAGCCAGGCTAACACACACGTTAGCTTACGATTGTTTTGCAGTATATGCTTCGGGATATAGCAGCAGGATACACACTCAGGATACTTCGAAAGATTAGAGGATTGGCCCCCTCTCTCACATCTAAGGGATCCTGATCCCTTCACAGGTTTAAAGGTATTCACCTTTCTTCCGAATTGGGTTTAAACACCCCACCTGGAGCGCAAGTTATTCGGGAATAGTTCAAGGTGGCGGGACCAGTTCATATAAAAGTGGCTGACAATTTCGTTACTATTGGCTATATCCTGAATGCTTAAGGTATATGAGGATTGATCACCCTCTCTCACGAAAGGGTATTTTCATACTCTCTAAGGTTTAAAGGTTTTCACCTTTCTAAGTCTTGGAGTTTATACACTCCCACCTGTAGCGCGCGAAAATTTGGGATTTTCCCCAGGATACAAAGGATTTATCTCTAGTATATTTTGGGTTTTACCCCTGTAACACAAAAAATTGTCTATACAATTGGAACTAGTGTTCAAAAATTTTCTAAGTGTTTGAGGACTTCATGTACAGGGGACATTCCATCTAAAGTAATTGTATGAAGCACAAAGGATCAAAGTCGAGCTAAGTGTCTCGAACTGGGGACATCTTAGTAGGAGAAGTCACAAAAGGGGTTGGAATTTAATACTAGGGCTACACTCAATTCCTGGTATGATCTTTCCTTTGTGAACCTTAAATAAATAGTTTAACTTTGATTAAGGATATATCTTTAGGATATGTCTTCGAAATGTATTTTTGGAATACGTTTCGGGATATTTCGTTGAAATATTTGATTGAAATATTTGATTTGAAAATGAAAACCCTGATCAAACAAGTATTATAAAAACAAGTTTTAGAAAATGGGCTATCTTTTATTCTTTAGAAGTTTTGTCTGAAATTGATTGAATTTTTAGAAATTCTATTTGAAAAAGGTTTTCATAATATATCACTGAAGTATATTGATCAGGATATGAGAGCAATAGCAAGCCAATTGAAAGATGAAATTATTTGAAATAAGCAATATCAGTTAATAACCGAAGGTTTCATCCTAAAACCTAGGACCTATCCACCTTCGGCTATTAAGTTGTTTTAATACAGAAATAAAAACTGTTCATAGGACAAGAAATAAAGTTGTTCAAACATAAGCATAACTCTCAAATTTAAAGAAAATAAGTTTTAGGAGGCATCACCCTCTTCGTTCATGGTATTTTCAGCAACATTCGTCTTGGGATCAGCCTCAGCATCCCTCTCAGCACCAGTTGGTTTTTCGATTGCTTTTGAAGATCCTTCAGCTGCAGGTTTGGTAGAAGTGCCGCCGAGACTCCTTAGCTTTGTTTCCCAGGCACTGACGTCCCAAGAAGGGTATTTGAAGCCCTGTGTTTTGGCTTCATGGGCCATCTTTAGCCTGGCCTGGAGGAGGGAAGTGATGACGGAACTTTTAAGGCTTTCCCGGTAGCTGACCATATCCTGTTCATGTTGAGCATGGGGAGCATCAAGATCGGCTTGGGCCTGGAGAGTAGCTTTGTTGAGAGCAGTCTTGTGTTCTTGGGTCATAGCCTTGAACTTCTCCTCGTAGTGCCGAGATTTGGCGGCTGCAATCATGCCCTGATCGGAGATGGTAACCTCGGCTTTCTTCAACTTGGATTCAAGCGTCTTGTTAAGCCCACAAGATTCTTGATATAGATGAACCAGACGTTCAAGACCCTACAAAAATAAGAAGTAGGTATTGGTTTTAATAAATACTTATAAGTAGTATAAGCTGCAGGATATGGCTCAAGGATACTAACCTGGTTGAGAAAAGAAGTCATAAATCCGCTTGCTTCGATGAACCCGTGATTCTCATAGGGGAATGTATCAGAGATGACAGGGGAATCGGGCTCTTTCCTTTTACGAGAGCTTAAACTCCGGGGCTTGGTAGCTGGCGAAGGTTTGGGAATGAAGATGGCCTTGGAACTGCTGGGCTTGGATGAGGCCGTGGCCTTGGGACTAGGTTCCTTCTTGATTTGGACCTGATCGGAATAACTGTCCAGCTCCTCGAGGTCAAAGACTTCAGGGATTTTGGCCGGTGCTGCGTAAAGGGAAAAAGTCTTACATCTTTATTACCCTTCATTATATTATATTGCGCTAATTAATTATTTCAAAAGTAATCCTTACCAGACATTTCAGATGATGAGTATTGACTGGAACTTGGGATATGTGTGGTAAAACTCCTGTCACTTGCAGGTAATTGGTAAACAGTTTTGATTCTTTTTTCTGATTCCGCAGTAGGGGGAGCTACTTCCTTAAAATTCACTGCAAAAGGATCAAATAAGAGGATATTAGCAAAAGATAAAAGTCTAAAGGTACGTGGGAACATTCATGATCCTACCGGTGGTTAACCACTCCACCGGAAGGCTAGCACCCTCATCAATGGAGTCTCGTTTGACAAAGAAGAACTTGCGTTGCCATCCTACTTCGTTTTTGGTGGCTTTAAGAATAAGGGGTTTGTTGGAAGTCGAAAAAAGCAAAAACCGGCTAGAACCGTGGGATCGGAGGCGGTAAGCGATTGGCATATCTTCGATACAAAGGTCGGGACAGTGAAGATTTTTAATTTGGTTGAGTACGATTAATACCCTCCAGACCATGGGCATGGTTTGGGCAAAGGAGATACCGGTGGTCCGGAAGAATTGCATCATAAATTTGGGAAAAGGGTACCGAAGACCTAGCGAGAAAGGGTATGCCGGGAAGCAGACCCAATCAGCATAAGAAACGTCCGATCGAATTGACCGATCAAATGGTCTAAAGACCGTGCCATCGGGGAAAAAACCGGAAGCTCTCAAAGCCGCAATGTCTGCGTTATCAAAAGCACAGACCTCCTTCTCGGGATTTTTGAGAAGATTCTGCTAAATGAAGATCTCGGATGATTCACCGGTTTGGGAATAAGTTCTGGCAGCCATTGCAAGTAAAGGAAAAGAGATCGACATGAAATGAATAAGAAGTAGGGAATTACCTGGAGACTCCGTTGGAGATATCTGCTTTTCAAACAAGAAGAGAGAAGATATGGGAGCATTGTAGATCTCCATCGAGTTAAAAGCGCGTTGGAAGTTATGGTGTAATCTTGACCGTCGTCTCGATTTAATTGCCTTGATTTACGAGATAGAATTTTTAAAATATATCCGTTGGATTGGTAGACCAACAGATATATTTGGGGACAATTGTTATGGGCCATTTTCTGAGCGTATATATCCTGACTAATATCCTGCTTTTGGTTTTTTACTTGTCATCAGGATACTGGATTAGGGTATTGGTAACATCCTGGGCGATATCCTGGTGTTAACTAAATTGACCACGTGCAGGTTAGAGACTGTGGGTTACTAACGGTCAGATGGACTTCTTCTCCTTGAGACTTGGGCAAATCTATTATATGAGAGACGTTGAACCCGAAAGACTAGGTCTACAACGTTCAAGTGGGGAATATCCGCCGGATCCCGGTTTATTAGGATAGTTTGTTGCATTTCTTTTACTATAAATAGATGGGGCGGATCAGATTAAGGCACACAACTTTCACACACACTCTTTCGCACACTTTTGCTCTCTAGCTTCTAGTAAACACTACACACAAACACTTGTACTCGAATTACATTGTAACACCTAGTTGATCCGCATCACATCCTGCACTGTATTCTGGTATTTGAAGTAATAGAAGAACATGGCAGCTGCGATTGTCAGCTCCCGAGGTTTTGTGCCAGCGATCTAGATTGATCAAGGGCTTTCCTCGTACATAACGTGTCAACCTTTACTTTTTTGCTCATTGTTTGATCATAGATACAGCTCTATATCTTGAGCCGTATCCTGAAACTGTTTTTGCAATTAACTTGATTAACATATTTTTCACACATATTTCTAGCACACTACCTCACTTAACTAATTTGATCACTTAATTGCCTCGGTAATTTTTGACCAAAACATATACATATCTGATTTTGGCTTGCTCGGTTCATTCTTATATTAGTACGAAACAAAATGACATTCTTATAATGTGTCCCTAGAAAAGTCAATACACGTTTGGAGAGTAATCATCGATCATCTTCCAACAAGGTTAAATCTCACATTGTTGGGATTGAACCCTACAAAGGAACATATGATATGAAAAGCCAAAACTGGTTAAAGTACTGCTTATCATCATAAGCAGTGTTTGCACAAGTCTTTCCCCTTAACAGTGGCTCCAACAACTGATAGACTCCAAGCACTGCTCTTTACAACTGTTGTTAACCTAAAGACTGATGAAGATTAAAGAATTGACGCTCAATCTACTGATGTGTCCCAAGCACTGTTAAAGTCTAAAGCACTGCTCCTCCAAAGAACTGATCATCCTTTGAAGAAAGCACTGATGCTCAACATCAGTGCTTAGGCTACAACAGTGGAATGAAGAATCAGTGGTTCATTTATATAATGTTTATGCAATCAGTAGTTTTGTAATCAGTGGTTATATGTAACAGTCCTTAGAGTTTGTTAGGAGGTTAGATGTCACTTTCATGGTGACGTCAGCCGAAGATGCTCAGTGGTTAGCTTGTACTATAAATAGAACAGTCCTCTGTACTGTTCAACTAGCTCTTTCTTCCAAGTCATTCTGTACGAATAATTACTGAGCTCAGGCTTAGGGGAAGTCTTGTGCATGCATGCGTGCATTTGATTTGATTATTGTAATTAAATACAATCGTTCGACTCAATGATAAACATGTTTGCTTAAACTTTTCTTCCATTGATCGTGTTATCAAAGTTTACTTTCATATTCCGCTGCAATCTATATCTCTGTTTCATTTTCATTTTAATTAAACAACACAATCTAAGAAACTCAGATCCTAACAATTGGTATCAGAGCGAGGACTGTTAAACTTGATCTAACAATCATTTTGACGTAAAAGTTCAGCTCGATTTCATTGATTCTTTCGATTGTTCATATTTAGTTGAAAACAGAGTAAGGTATAATCGTGTACAAAAGTTGATTATTCAGTACCTGTAAAACAACCAGAATGGCGTCACAATCACAAGACACTAACAACACTGGCACACTCTTCAAACCACCTATGTTGGTCAGATCCGAATACAACATCTGGCAGCGTTGGATGGGTCACATTTTAGCTCAACAAAATACAGGATGTTGGAAGTCGGTTGCCTTTGTACCACATGTTCCAATGGTGCCGAATGCTGAGGATCCAAAAATATTTGAACCAAAGAAAATTGAAATTATTCCGATCAGGATTTTCAAAAAACTGAACTAGATGCTAAGGCCTTTAGCATAGTAGCATCAGCACTCCCTAATGAAATTTATGCTGGGCTGTTGCACTGTAACAGTGCCAAGGAATTGTGGGATGCACTTAAGGAACAGTTTGGTGGTACTGAAGAAGTGATTGAAAACAACAGGGAGGTTTTGAATCAACAGTATGAAACCTTTTGTCACACTAAGGGTGAATCATTAACACAACAGTTTGAACGTTTTAGCTGTCTCTGTAACACCAAAAAAACGAGTTTATTAATTATATTAAAGTAACCGAAAATAAACGGGTAAAATACCGTAAGTGGTAACAATAAACCCAGTAAATATTAGGATTTAAATAAATAAGCCTAATATTAAATAAAAAAAGTGAATAAGAGCTTTGGAGGAAATAAAGCTTATAAAAGGCCCGAGGTAACGGGGTGTGACACCCCGAAAACATAAATTTTTATATTAAAATTTTAATGTTGGTAATAAACAAAATAAACTAACTAGGAATAAATAACCTAGTTAGTTACAAGTCTTGTAGTGATAAAAAAAATTGATTAAAACACCATAAATGCAACTTGGTAAAGTAAAGGGACCAAAGGTGACAAACTTGAAACAAGTTTGTATTAAATAAAACACTCAACACCAAAACACACACTCTAAGTGTGTGTTATGGTCGAAACTTCCAGAGGAGCCAGATAACTCCTTGTTCAAACCCTAACTAGCAAAAATCAAGCAATTGGAAGGCCAAATCAGTTCCAAATCGAAATCCAAGCTTATTTTAGTGATCACCTAAGTGAAGGGATCACAAGGCACGGTGGTTGAATCTTCAAGTGGTCAAGTCGGAACGAACGCGCGCTTGAAGGACATGCTTTGAAAGGTACGCGACTTGTCGTCTCTTTACATTTATGTAGACAAGCCTAGTCATAGATATGTTTAATGTTGTTATAGCAAAAATAGTCGCGTTTGGTAAGTCTAAGAAGCGATGGAATTCACTCGACAAACCAAATGGGTCAAAATAAATAGTTGGAATATGTATGATGTTGAAATAGTGAAATTGTAATCGTTTGGTAAGTCTAAGAAGTGATGGAATTCACTCGACAAACCAAACGGGTCAAAATAAATAGTTGGTTAGATATGTTTATTGATAATATTGTTTAATTAGTCATGTTTGGAATGTATATAAAGTGATGTAACTCACTAGATAAAGAACGAGTTAAAATAATGATCGAAATGGTAGTGTTCGAAGTGACTTGAACGTCACTCGTTGAATTGAGTTATAAAGGCGTAAACCATGGAATGGAAGTGATACGCTAAGATGGACAACCCCGGAATGGGTAATTATGGTTAGAAATCAATGATGATGAATTATGCAAGTATGTAACCGTGACACCGTTACATTATGTTACTTGAAACATTATAGTCGTTTGAATTGGTGTTTTTTAGAATTGGTAGTATTAGTAGAAGTGATGATGATCACTACCTAGTTAATCGAATCAATACTTGTTTAGAAAACGTTCGGTAGTCGTTGAAAATGGAGGATTCCATAAACGAGCCAAACGGGTCGAATAATTGTCTAAGTAGTCTTTACGGAAGTGATTAAATATCATTTGGCGATTGTAGATCACGGAGGTGTAAAACCGTGAAATGGGTAATGATACGCTGATGGTCATAAGCCCATGGAATGGGTAAATATGTGTAAAAGTTCCAATTTTGAGTAACATAAGATTTGACGCAAAACTATGCGGGTCGAATAAGTATAGTAGGGGATTATAGACTTTCGGTCCCTAAACTCAACCTTTGATGAAAAGAACATGATAGATGCGCTGGTAATTTAATTACGGACGCGTATGAAAAAGAATCACGTAAATCGGACAAACGGATAAAAAGCTATGAAGGTTTTCGTATTCAAAACGGAAAACAAACAAAATCTGCAAATCAGACCGTAAGCTACGGTCCTGGACTGTAGCCTATGGTTTTGAACATCAGAGGTGAACCGTAAGCTACGGTCTATGAACTGTAGCCTACAGTCGACTCCCAAACAAAATTTTTATTTTGTTTATTTTATGAGTTTGAGCTTTCGGGTCCGTTTAGACGGGTTCTAAGCATATACTAACGTTTGTGATAAATTTACAGTGTAGGTATGTTTGAACTTAGGATGGGTGAAGATCAAGCAACGAACATGAACTGAACTCCACTTTTCGAAGCTTCCGCGTTTAACTAACTTTGTTGTAAACAATGTTCATGTTGTAAACCTTTAACTTATCGTTTTTAGATGTTTAAACTTGATGACAGTTAGCTAAGATACTATCGTCATGAAACCTTATCATTTTGTATAACTTTTGATATTATGCATTTCTTATAAAAATGTGTATTTTATGGAAAAACATTAAACAAATAAGACGGATGTTACAGTCTCATAAGTGAACTGAAACTTGTTAATGTTGAATTTGCTAAATCAACTCTAAATAGTAGGTTTCTAAGGTCACTTCCTGAAAAATGGGACACAATTGCTTTTGTAACCAGAAATTCAGTTGGGTTCAAAGAACTTACCCTGACCCAGCTTCATGGTCGACTCCTTACCTATGAGAGGGAGTTGAACCAGAAAAAGAAGCTACAAGAGACTGGGAAGGTTGCTGATGATTATACTTTCGGCAACACAACTCTTTTGGGTCAGGAAGAATCTGGTAGTAGTAAGGATCAGGGTTATGATCATTATATTGACATAACAGCTGGTGGAGCTTTTAACAACTCTGATTCTTACTCATCCAACTATGCTTTTACAGCAAATGGAGAAAACCAGAATTCTGATAATATGTCCTTCGAACTCAATGATCTCCAGCACTTTGATCCAACTGATCTGGAGGAGATGAATATTTTGCACCAACTTGCACTGCTGAGTGTTAGAACCAGAAAGTTCTACAAGAGAACAGGGAGAAAATTTCCAGGGTTACACGGGAACTTGAAAGTAGGGTTGGATAAATCAAAGATAAAATGCTACAAGTGTAATAGGTTAGGTCATTTTGCTAGAGAGTGTAGGAGTCAAAATAATGGACCAATCATCACACATCCTAGCTCTAGACAACAAAATAACCAAACCACTGTGCAGTATTCCCAATATGCCCTTGCTGCTCATGTAAACACTGCTCACTATGCGCACCCTGCAACCCCTATTCCAGTGCACTATGTCCAAACCACTGTTCCACAGATACAGTATGTCCAGGCCCCAGCTCCTCAGGTTCAGGTGCAACAAGTTGCACCTCAACAAGCTACCCAAACCTCTGTTCAAACAGATCAGCAAAGCTTCTTCACCCAAGGCTTTGTTGATTGGAGTAGCTTACCTGAAGAATTAGCTGATGAAAACTTTGCTCTATATGCTGAGAATGATCCTTCTAGTAATGAATTCTGTTTTGCAGCATTAGAGTCCATTCTAGAAGGGTTGGAAACTAAAGAAGGAACATCCAGTGCAGAAACAGTTGATACAATTGCTGAAGCAGTGGTTACTGCTATTGTTAATGAACAACTGTCGGGAGAAAATTCAGAACCCCTGATGGAACCACTGTCTGACCCCTGGTATGCTGAAGAGGAAGAGAAGAAGCCAGAAGAAAGTGAACATGTCTGTGATTGTGCCATGATGGCTGCAACTAAGGTATCACCCTAGGTTCTTAAAAACCTATGTTCAGACAAATGCATCATAGCATTTGCAAATGTTAAGGAGGTGAATGAAAACTTTAGAGATAAAATGTTAAATGATAAGGTACAATTTGAAAAATCTTTAAAAGAATTAAAAATCAAATTGTCAGAAAAAGAAAATGAGATTTGCAGCCTCAAACATGAGCATAGCATAACCAAGGACCAACTTCAGGCAATGATAGAAAAATATCAGTCCTGTAAAAAAGAGTTGGAATCCACCCAAATCAAATGTGAAAAATGGGTGGAATCCTGCAAAGGTTATGAAGTTATGCTTAAGAAACAGATTAAAAGCAATGTAAAATTTGGCATAGGTTTCAGGAAAGATGACCAAGTTGAAAACACTGCTACAAATGAATCTGGTTCTGTTGAAATCATACCCACTAAAAAGGATGGTCAGGAAATCAAAATAACTAATAAAAGTGGCAACAAAATCACTCTTGAAAGATCAGTGGGGTCCTCAACTTTTGAGGAGATTGAGAAATACCAATTCAAACGCACATGGTCTGATGAGTGTGACCTCCTTGAAAATTTTAAACCCATGGACTTCACCATAGTGGATGGTGTAAAAGCACCAAAGGCCAAGGTAATTCCTCTTAAGGACATCCGAACAATGGTTCAAAACTCTGTTGCAAAGGAGTCTGAAAAGAAGAAAAAGAGAGAAAAGGTTAAAAACTTGTTTTGTGACTTTTGTGAAAAGAAAAATCATTTAACAAAAGATTGCTTTCATTTAAAAGCTTATGACATTAACAAAACAAGTACCATTGTGCCTTCAAAAAGCTGCACCATCTGTGGTAAAACAAACCATCTTACTCAGGAGTGTGTACCTCAAAACCTTTGAGGTGAAAAAGGAAGAGTACACCTCAAAAAACACTCATGAGTTCATCAAAATCACAAATCAAGAAACAACCATCATTTGTGCCTGTCCAAACAGCTGAACCAAAACTCTGTTAAAAGAGAGGTTCAAGTGACAGATGCACTCCCTGCTAACTAATTCCAAAGAGGAAAAGGTCAACCTCCATACCAAAGGGTCCCACATGTTTATGAGGCTTACAAAAGGCCTTCTAAACCAAAAGTGCACAGGCATCCCTTTGGTATCAACAACTGCTTGGAAATGGTCCCCAACGGTGGTTAGAAGCACATACTTCAAAAGCTACTCAAACCCATCAGCTAACCACTGTCCATGTTCCTGAACTTAACACAGACACTCTTGAGACCCCATCTAAAGCCTTATTGGCTTTGGAGACCCTCCTGAACTAATTATTTACTTGATGTGCACGGAGCTTCTGCATGCTTAGATAGTCTTTGGTATGTAGATAGTGGAGGCTCCAGGCACATTACTGGATGTAGAGCCCTACTCAAAGAATTCAAAACTCATGGAGGGGGTGATATATCTTTTGGTAATAATAGTAAGGGAAAGGTGTTGGGTTCTGGTACAGTATAGTCTGGAAAAGTTAAGTTTGAAAGTGTCAATCTAATTGATAATCTAAAATTCAACCTCCTTAGTGTCTCACAAATGAGTGACAAAGGTTATGGGTCATTCTTTACAAGGAGTGTTGTAGGATTGTTGGACCAGAAATGGTTAAAAAGATTGAAGAAATAATAAAAATTGGAAAAACTCAACTTGTTGCTCAAAGAAGTGGCAATGTTTATGTAGTTGATTTACCAAAAGAGAACCCTATGACTGATGCCTCTTTGTTCTCAGCTGCCTCTAACAAAGAGACAGAACTATGGCACAGAAGATTGGGGCACACAAATCTCAAGACAATCACTGCTTTGTCAAAACAAGGCCTTGTAAGAGGTCTTCCACAAAAATTGTTCACCTGTCCTGAGCATTGTGTTTCTTGTTTAAAAGGAAAACAACAAAAAAGCTCATTTAAGTCCATTGAAGAGTCCAAAATAACCAGGTGCTTGCAAATGCTGCACATGGATCTGTTTGGCCCAGTAAAAGTCACGAGTCTTAAAAAGAAAAGATACTATTTGGTAATTGTAGATGATTTTTCTAGGTTTACATGGACTTATTTCTTACATTCTAAAGATGAGACTGCAGGCATTTTGCAAGACTTTGTCAAACAGGTTGAAAAGCAATTTGACTTGCCAGTGAAAGTCTTTAGGAGTGACAATGGCACATAATTCAAAAATAGGGAGTTGGATGAGTTTTGTGTGTCAAAAGGAATTGTAAGGCAGTACAACATTCCAAGGACACCAGAACAAAATGGGGTTGTTGAAAGAAAGAACAGAACACTGATTGAGGCTGCCAGAACTATGCTTGCTGATTCAAACTAACAGTGCAGGTCCATCTCAACCTCCTCCATCAGACAATGGATATGAAGTTATCATTCCACAACAGAAATTCACATCCATTGCCAGAGCAGCAAATGTTCAAAACAGCTGTCAGAGCTCACCCACTGCTACATCAACAGTTGTTGACCAAAGTAGTCCTCAAACCCCTGCTTCCACATCCTCACACACTGTTGATAAAAATCTAAAAACAATGGATAAAAGTCAACATGTTATCACCCCAATACCTCCTATCCCTCCACCTCCATTTCAAGACACTGTTGGATCATCAAAGTCACCAACAGTTGTTAGCTCAGATGATTCACATCTACAGCCCTCACCCTTAAATGCCATTGTTCCATACAAAGGAGATTTAATCTTCTTGAAGATTCATCCACCAGATCAAATCATTGGCAACATCAGTGTAGGGGTTCTCACCAGAAGTCAATCCCAAAACATCTGTCTTTTTGCTGGTTTTCTATCACTTCATTAACCAGTCAAGTACCAAGAGGCACAAAAAGACAAAAGTTGGGTATAGGCTATGCAAGAAGAGCTCCAACAGTTTAAGAGACAACAAGTATAGGAGCTTGTACCACTGCCAAAGGGTGTGAGTCCTATTGGCACAAAGTGGGTCTTCAAAAATAAAACTGATGAAAGGGGCATTGTTGTCAAGAAAAAAACAAGGCTTGTGGTTCAAGGTTTCAGACAGGAAGAGGGCATTAACTATGATGAAACTTTTGCCCCTGTAGCACGATTGGAAGCTATCGGACTGTTTTTGGCCTTTGCTGTCAACCACAACATAAAGGTGTTTCGAATGGATATCAAATGTGCATTCCTCTATGGTAAGATTCAAGAAGAGGTATATGTTTGTCAACCTCCTGGTTTTGAGGATCCATTTAATCCAAATCATGTCTACAAGCTAAATAAAGCTTTGTATGGCTTGGAACAAGCACCTAGAGCCTGGTATGAAACTCTTTCCACCTTTCTTCTATCTATTGGCTTCACAGGAGGCAAAATTGACAAAACACCGTTTTTAAAATGGAGAGGGAAAGATCTGATGATTGTCCAAATTTATGTGGATGACATCATTTTTGGAAGCACATGTCCTAAAATGTGTGAAGAGTTCAGAAAACTCATGACAGCTGAGTTTGAGATGAGTGCAATGGGTGAACTATAGTGTTTTCTTGGTCTCCAAGTAAAGCGACTGTAAAATGGTACTTTCATCCATCAAAGCAAATATGCTAAAGAACTTTTAAACAAATTTGAGATGAATGATTGTAAACCATGTAGTACACCCATGGCAACCACCAAGCTAGTCGTGACTGATGAAAAGGATGATTTGGTTGATCAAACCTTATATTGAAGCATGATTGGGTTTTTATTGTACCTAACTGCATCTAGGCCAGACATTATGTTTGCAACATGTGTTTGTGCCAGATCCTAATCAGCCCCTAGAATGTCTAACCTAATAGTTGTGAAAAGGATACTCAGATACATAAAAAGTGCTCCCACACTTGGTATCTGGTACCCTGCTAATGGGAATATTAAGCTTTCAGGTTTCTCAGACAGTGACTTTGCTAGATGTAATGAAACAAGGAAGTCCACATCAGGAGGGTGCCAATTTCTAGGTGATTGCTTAGTATCTTGGCAAAACAAAAAGCAAGCAACCGTTTCAACATCCATTGTTGAAGCAGAGTATATAGCTGCTGCAAGCTGCACAACCCAACTACTATGGCTTCAAAATCAATTGCTGGATTTGGTAACACTGCTTTAAAGACACCTCTTATGTTGGACAGTCAATCAGCAGAAAATATCATCAAAAATCCAGTTTCACATTCAACCACCAAACACATTGATATCAGACATCATTTTGTGAGGGATTGCTAAGAAAAAGGTTGGATTTATCTGCATCATGTTCATACTAAGGATCAGTTGGCAGATGTGCTAACAAAAGCATTAGACACATCCACCTTTGAAAGCTTGATCTCTAGGATTGGCATGCTTAACATGAAATAACAGGCAAAATCCTGTTTTTCTATGAATAAAAAGCATTAAAATGTTTTCAGAAAATCAAAAATTCATCATTAAAAATAGTTAAAAATGAAAATTTTCATTAATCCTTAAAAGTCTGTCATAAACACTGTTTTGGTTCAAACATCTGATTTGTTAAAAATTATCCACTGCTGAAAGTCAACCTCTGTTCCCTCATTTTCATTGTTAATCACTGTTGTCAAACATCAGTGTTTTAAATCACTGATGGCTATCCACTGATAGTTAAAAGTCAGCCACTGTTTTCATTTTCACCACTGTAAACCACTGATATTGATCATCAGTGGTTTCCTAAACAACTGTCATCCATTTTCATCAAAGGTTGTCACGTGGTCAGTTCTTAGCCGTCAGATCTTTGTAACCGCTGCCACATCAGCATTCACTTTTCACCTTCTATAAAACCCTGATCAACACTCCAATCAGAGGTTTCACTGCCGAATCGAATTCAAAATTCCTTCAAAAGTGGTTTCCATCAAATTCCTTCGAATCTTTTCATCCTCTTCTCCAACTCGCAAATCACTCCAAATCATCATGGCTCTTAATCTCAAAAACCCCCATAACTATCTGTGTACCCTTGAGAAAACAAGTAAAAACACAGATTTCCACTCCATCATCGATGCTCTTTCATCATCAAAGTACAAAACTTTGTTGACCTACAACGCACCCATTTATCAAGATACCATACGTGACTTTTGGAAAAATGCAAAATTGGAAGTTCAAGACAAAAAGCCTTGGGCTATTACGTCAAAAGTAGGTGACATTCTTGTTTCAATCACACTCCAATCCATATCTGAAGTCTTTGAGATGAATGATATCACAGGTAAAACTTCTTTCCCTAAAGATGAGTATCAGACAGATCTGATCGAAAGAGGGTATGTGGGACAAATGATTAAAGCTAATTTGCAAAAGGGAAATTTCCCACCTCCCATGAAATTTTTATTCCATACCCTGCTCATGTGTGTTTCAAATAAAACAACTGCTTTTAATGAAATTCCATTGAAAATTCAATACTTGGGATGTGCTATCATGGCAAAAGTTGATTTTAACTACTCCCAAGAGATTTTCAATGATTTAGTTAAAAATGTAAATAACATAAAAGAAAAGAAGAAACCATTTTTGCTGTTTCCAAGATTTTTGAGTTACTATTTACAAAAGAAAACCCCAAAGGATAGTGCACAAGTGCTTATCCAAGGTGCTTCTTGTCAAATAAACAGCCTTTCTTCTGAAACTTTTACAAGGCTGTGAGAGTCAAAATCTTCTGAAACACAAACAGAGGAACCTGAGCACACTTTGGATGCGTCCACATCTGCTCCTCAGGTTTCTGCTGTTGAGCCCACCGCTCATGGTGACCACAGCATCACAACCACTGCTGTGCAACCTCCACAAAAAATTACTAAAAAGCACACCAACCCATCCAAAAAGGATCTTTTGGAAGATGAGATCCTAGAAGTAACTCTTGTGACAACACAAAAGTCACCAACAACAACTGTTGCTACTTCCTCACAACAGTTGTTAAGATCTCCACCTAAAGCCTCAACTCCTCCTGCTTCCTCACAGAAGGAACATGTTGTAAGCACAGGGATACCACTCTTTGAGACATTATCCTCACTTGAGGATATGTTCAATAGCCCTACTCCCGGTGCAAATTCTCTTTCAACTCCCATCCCCACATCATAAATACCACCATCAATAAAACCTCTGTTTGATGCCATTGAGCTTCATATACAAAACAGCCCCTCTCACCAACACATTACTGAGAGTACAACCACAAATTTGGCTGTGTTTGAAATTCCTCAATTGGTTATCCCACAAACAGTTGAGGAGGTTACACTGCAGGAGTTTCATGAAATTCCTATCAGTAGTTTCATCAGTAAGCCTCCCTTGAAGGAAACCACTGCTGATGCTATCAAACTATCCACTGGTGTGTTTTAATTACCCACTGGTGTGTTAAATAAGATAGTTAATGCAGAGGGAAGTCCCTAGTACCAAGAAAAAGGGGCATCAGTGGATGAACCATTGGAGACATCTCCTGGTCCAACTGCTGATACAACCACTGCTAGTGGGAAATCAGATGATCCCATTCACTTGGGTGATGGTTTAAAATACCAAGAATTGACGGAGAGAGTTGACAAAATTGAAACATATGTGGAAGATATCAAAAATATGCTGCAACAGTTGTTACAATCCTCAAAGGCTCCATCCACTGCTTCATCATCAGCTCCAACCGCAAATGAGCTATGGCAACTTTTCCAACCTGTGCTTCATCAACAAAGAAAGTATGCTGATCAACAGCATGAAATTCAGCTATAAGAGTTCAGAAATGTGATGGATGCAAGGTATAAGGATACTCAAGCTGACATTAAAGCAATTAAAGCTCATTTGCTCCAAACCACTGGTACTTCTCCTCCTACAATCATCTATGTAAACACTGATGATGCCAACAAGGGGGAGAAAGGAAAGAAAGGGAAGGAAGGTTTACACTTAGAGCCTGATCCAAAAGCTAAACCTGTTGTAGAGATTCCCAAGCCAGATGGTTCAAAGAAGGTTGATGTGACTCTCATCCTGTTTGCTGAAGAAAAAGCAAAGGTAAAAGAGAGAATGGAATGAAAGGGCTCAGTAAGATTTGTAGAAGAAAAGAAAGTTCTGATGGCAAAGGAAGAACAGGGAACTTCAAAAAGAAGAAGAACTACCAGAAAGGTCAGCGAACCCATTTCCACACCTTTCAAACCCACTGAACCATCTTCTGAAATTCCCAAAAGTTCCTCACCTCAAACCACAAAGCCAACAGATGTTGAGACACATGTTATATCAACAGCTGTTGATACATCAGTGGTTTCAACAGATGTTGTTTCAACAAATGCTCTCATCACTTTACCAATCACCACTCAATCCACAAATACACCTCCAACCACTCCAAAAATCAAAAGAAGGAGGATAACAAATGTCATACTTGAAGATGACACAATACCTTCTCCACTTCCAATATCTTCATAACCTCTGATCCTATCCACTATGCAAAAACCTACTTCACCTGCTTCAATTCTAACCCCTGACCTAACTACTACCTTGGTTCCTTTGGGAGTGAAATATCCTCTGGATCTTCCAGCAGTTAGAGAGGAGATCAAATCCTTCTATTCTGAAGAAGATCCTGAAAAGAGAGATCTTCCATCTCTT
>JARYGA010016313.1:0-29843 GCA_030545235.1 Helianthus tuberosus
ATGGTTAAAGAAAATGCTTATGGGGACTCAGGTCGTTAAACTTAGGGCTGTAAACGAACCGAACGAACACAAACAATACCTTGTTCGTGTTCGTTTGTTAAGAAATATATGTGTTCACAAACCGTTCACGAACACTTATCGAACGAGATTTTATGTTCGTGTTCGTTTGTTAAGGAAATGAACTTGTCCGTGTCCGTTTGTGTTTGTTTGTTAATTTTAGGCAACGAACAAAAACGAACGTTGACGAACACCAATGAGCACAAACTAATGTTCATGAACACAAATGGAAAGAAACGAACTCAAACAATCGTTTCATGAACAGAATATATAATACACTGGCACTTATTAGATATTTAATTTGTCGGAATTTTGAAGTATTTAAATAGATATAAAAACTAAAAACACTAATGAACTATCAAACATAAACGGACACGTTACCGAGCGTTCACGAACATAAACGAACAAACATAACCTTTGTTCATGTTTGTTCATTTAACTAAACGAACGAAATTTCTTGTTTGTGTTCGTTTGTTTAATAAACGAACGAACACAAACGAACTTCCCGCCGAACGGTTCACGAACTGTTCGCCGAACGTTTGGTTCGTTTACAGCCCTAAAACTTTTTGCTTTTGGACTCAAGTGGTTAAAACCCATAAAACACAGGGACTCAAAAAGTAATTTACCCTAAATTTTATAAAAAATGGAGTCGTATCAAATTTACAACAAAACGTAGATGTTACATCAGTGTTGGCGTTGGCTGTCGTTTTTAACTAACTCGTTTTTTAATAAGTGATATGTGGTTTAACTAACAAATTAAATAAATGAAAAAATAGTAAATATGTGACTACATGTGATTGGTGGAGGGTAGTGGACCCCATCATCTTTGTGTTAACGAGTGTTGAGGGGGTACGTCTCCACCATTGACGCCCTCCTTTAACGCCCATGGCTTGGTGTTTGGCTTGTTAACGGGTTAAGGTGGCATGGGATGTGATCTCACAATAGATACTCTGGTGAGAAACTAATCTACTTTTAAAATACTTATATTTTTCTTGTAGGAAAAGTATCTTATCACCACACTACTATCTATCCGAGATGGACAAAGGGTGATTGGTAACCTTTTTTTAGTCACAGGTTTAAGAAATAGATTTACTTCAAATTCACATCAAATTAAACTTGATTATGATTTACTGATTTTTTTTCCATTATGACCTTCTACTTCAAATTTAGAGTAAACTGGTAAAATGGTCGCCGAGGTTTGCTCACTTTTGGCACTTTAGTCCAAAATTCAAACTTTTTAAATCTGGGTCCCTGTGGTTTCAATTTTGTTGTCATTTTAATCCAAAATCAAAATCTGGTTATAATAAAACGTTAAAAGACCATTTTGCCTTCACTAAAAGGGAGGGAAAGGACAAAAAAAAAACTGGATGTTAACTGAAAAATCTTACCACATTTTGATTTTAGATGAAAATGACAACAAAATTGAAACCACAGGGATCCAGATTCAAAAGATTTGAGTTTTAGACTAAAGTGACAAGAATGATCAAATCTAAGGGACCATTTAGGCAGTTTACTCTTAAGAAAAAAACAATCCCTATGATTTAACCAAAATCTAAGGGACCATCCGTAGTGGGGCGTGATTTTTAAAAATTTTTCAAAAAAAAACGCCGGATAACGGCCCCCCCCCCCTCCCACTACACCCGGCGTTTCCGGGCGTTATATTTGAAAAAAATGCACACCGTCGTTTTTTAAGAAAACGCTGAACTTTAGTTTCATTTTCTGACATACTTTTGTATGTGGCCAATGGGAGTAGACAACCCCACTTTTGCATGTGATCATAATTTGACCAGCCAATCACCATTGTTTCCTTTTTTTTTTTTTTTAATGATTGAATGGGGGTTATTGGCATAATGCCCCACTACGCCACTTTTGCTATAATGCCCCAACGCTGACTAGGATGCCACGTGTCAGATAATGCCCCATGGTGGGGGCATTATGTTTGTTCACCACTACACATGGTCTTAACGGGTTAAGGTGGCATGGGATGTGATCTCAGAATAGATACTCTAGTGAGAAACTAATCTACTTTTAAAATACTTATATTTTTCTTGTAGGAAAAGTATCTTATCACCACACTACTATCTATCCGAGATGGACAAAGGGTGATTGGTAACCTTTTTTTAGTCACAGGTTTAAGAAATAGATTTACTTCAAATTCACATCAAATTAAACTTGATTATGATTTACTGATTTTTTTCCATTATGACCTTCTACTTCAAATTTAGAGTAAACTGGTAAAATGGTCGCCGAGGTTTGCTCACTTTTGACACTTTAGTCCAAAATTCAAACTTTTTAAATCTGGGTCCCTGTGGTTTCAATTTTGTTGTCATTTTAATCCAAAATCAAAATCTGGTTATAATAAAACGTTAAAAGACCATTTTGCCTTCACTAAAAGGGAGGGAAAGGACAAAAAAAAACTGGATGTTAACTGAAAAATCTTACCACATTTTGATTTTAGATGAAAATGACAACAAAATTGAAACCACAGGGATCCAGATTCAAAAGATTTGAGTTTTAGACTAAAGTGACAAGAATGATCAAATCTAAGGGACCATTTAGGCAGTTTACTCTCAAATTAAATAAGAAAAAAATAATCCCTATGATTTAACCAAAATTCACATCTATTGCATATAAGGTTGTATATTTGAATTTAGAAAAAAATGAACAACATTGAATATTGAAATCTAGGTGGTTTTCTTATGAATAAAAAAGTTTTAGTGCTTTCCGTTGAATATTGCGGAAATTTTATTAGTTTATTCTCTTTATAAATACTCTAGAGAACAAAGTCGTTGATTTAACCATTTTTTTTTTTGTTAAATATTAACTTAATACAATACAGTGTACATTTAATTTTTCAATTCGATTACAGAAAAATCTATTCATGTTACAATTTATGAAAGAAATTAATTATCAACCGACGGTCATTCAATATATATTAATTTCCTTACCAACTGAAGGGTAAGGTCCCAAAAACCTTGTAATAAATACTTTGGACCATACCACAACCTTGCCTTTCAGACTTTTTACCTTGCGCGGCCGCGCACTGGTCTTACCAAAAGCAAGGCTTAAGATGCCAACAACAGTCAACACTTGCGCGCCCAAAGGAAGTCATAAAGCCTTGCGCCTTTCCTCCATAAAACAAAGGATAAAAATCATGAGTTAGACACTTCCGCCTAATATTCAGACTTGGATATTATTTACCCAGACTTGGGATTTATTTAGCTGATTCCACACGATAAGGAGTCACACCAGATTGTAACAGTAATCTTCTAGAAGGAATTCAATCGTGCACCACTAAGACGGTAATAACCGCCTGGACACGTGTCAGCACCTCAGACGTCCCTGAAATCACAACGCTGGCATGTAATTGGAGAGTAATCTCCACTTGATCACTTTCCACGTGGCATATCCCCAGCCATAGATCTACACAGCGATCCGTGTGCATTCACGTCGGATCAAGAAGCTTAAACGGAAGGAAATGTAACCGCTCACGGGGTTAGCATCTTCCGTCAACTTTTCACTAACGGGTTTTCCCGCCCAAAACTCTCGGTTATAAATACGAGAAACGACTCAGGTATGAATTCAAGTTACACATACTTCTCAAATACATCTTCTTCTTCATAACCCATACTTATTCTCACACCGGAGTCGGGTCAAGGAGAGAACCCCTTTCTCCCCTTGGCGAGGCTAACAGTGCTTCTTTTTTGCAGAGTTCACCGGAGAAGGAGACCAGTTATAATCGAAACAAACGAGAGAGAACAAACCCCTTTATGTAGATCCAAACCCCCTAGATATTACGATCCCGGTCGTTTATCTAGTGTTTCTTCATTGGCGCCCACCGATTCCTCTGTCTCATCAGTTTTATCTCGTTTCGATTCAATTCTTTTCATCCTCTGTTTTCACATGGCAGAGAATTCACCATCTCACCCATCAGGTCCTCGATCCGGATTCAGGGGTTCTACAATCCAGAATACCTAGATCGACGGAATCATGGGAATCAACACACGTAACAGACATCCAGACAGAAAGAACTCCTCAGATCAGCTCACAGAGAGAACTCCAGAATATTGGTTTGACATATGCCAGACTACTTTAAACCAAATTTTCACACAAATTTACAGATCTGAGTCCCCAAACACCAGATCTGACGCTCTCAAAAGAAACAAGGGTGAAATCAATACTGCAGTATTGGACCCACAGACGCCTTGTCAGTGGGACATCCAATCTGACAGTTATGTTGAGATACTTCGACAATCAAAAGGTACCAACCATCAGAAAACCAAACAGATAAACATGGTTCAAGGAGGTCCGTCACGAAGGCAAACAAACGAAACCATGATCAACATTGGAGGGAACAACAGGTTGTGTTTCCTGTTGTCCCTGGAGGCCCTCAGGAAGAGCGACCAGTAATTATTACTGGCATCTTCGGTCATTACCGAACGGACTATATGTTTATAGATCCGGGCAGCTCGATGGATATCATATACGAGCAATGTTTCAAACAGCTTGATCCAGAAGACAAAGCACGTCTAGAACCGGTTGATTTCCCTCTCACCGGATTTTGTAATGAAGTTGTATTCCCGTTAGGGCAAATAGCATTTCCCGTAACCCTATCTGATGGGGAACATTCACGAACAATCACGGTAAACTTTATGGTCATGCCAGCAACACCACGCCATGATGTTTTGCTCGGAAGAAGGTCGCAAAGGGAATTCAGCATGATCACTTCCATTCCACATGCTGCATGCGGATTCCTAACAGAAACCGGAGTCGCAATTCTATACTCAAGCAAAGAGGTCATGTACGTAGATGACGAGCCACCAATGAAGGTAGCCAAACCCTCAACATCAAACGAACCGGAGAAATGGATTCTGAACAACGAATATCCAGAGCAAACCATCCTGCTAGGACACGCCATTTCACCGGCAACACGAATACAATTAAAAGAATTATTGTCTAATAATAAAGACATATTCGCTTGGTGCCCAGCAGACATGACTGGGGTCCCGCGCGACATAAAACAACATTGTCTGAACATCCGACCCTCAGCAGAACCTGTTGCTCAGAGGAGGCGCAGCTTTAGTGAAGAAAAAGCGAAAGCCATGGACGAGCAAGTAACAGAGCTACTTAATGCGGGAATCTTGCGCGAAGTTAAGTACCATACATGGGTTGCCAACCCAGTAATGGTACAGAAACACAGTGGCGGATGGAGAATGTGCGTCGGCTTCAAAGACCTGAATAAAGCATGCCCCAAAGATTGTTATGCGCTTCCTGAGATAGACAAAAAAGTCGACTCTCTAGCATCATTTCGATGGAAGTGTTTTCTTGACTGTTACAAAGGTTATCATCAGGTCCAGATGAAAGAAGAAGACGAAGACAAAACTGCATTTCGTACAGATAAAGGCATCTTCTGCTACACCAAAATGCCCTTCGGCCGGCGCAACGCAGGCGCAACATACCAACGACTAATGGACACAGTCTTCAGAGGAGACATTGGTAAAACAGTCGAGGTATACATGGACGACCTTGTCATTATGAGTCATGAGGAAGAAACAATGTTGGCAAACATTCAGCGCACATTTGACTCATTGCGCAGCGTAAACTTAAAGCTCAACCCAACAAAATGTTCCTTCGGGATGGAAGAAAGGAAGTTTCTGGGTTTCATAGTAACACGAGATGGGTTTAAAGTAAATCCAGAAAAGGTGCAGGCCATCCAACTAATGCCATTACCTGCAACAATAAAAGAAATGCAAAGACTCGCCGGACGCTTAGCGGCCTTGAACAGATTCTTAGCCAATGATGCGGCAAAGTCTTATCCATTCATCAGTACACTGCGGAACTGCTGATGTATGTAAAATGCAACATATAAATTACATCAAATGAGGCATAAAACTAACCCTTTTTAAGTACTAATATTGGAAAAAGAGTGTTTTTGTCTTCCTTTTGTATTTTCAGGATTAAATGAGCTCAAAAACGCAAAAGAAGCAAAAAGACAGCTAAATCCAACATAAATACAAGAAAAGGAATATTAGTGGACTGCCCGACCCCTCAACGGCACCTTCCAAAGCAAAGTAGAGAAATCAGAAGACTGAACACGCCCCGTGCTCAGCCAGCACGGGGCCGTGCCCAAGAAGCAGCAGAAAAGACAAACCTATAGAAGCTTCTATTGCCCACCACGGGCCGTGCTCAGCGGACACGGGGGCGTGTCGAAAGTACAGCAGACGCATTTATTGTAATTGCGAATTACAATTAATGAGGAGAGAGACTGTCAGACGGACACGGGGCCGTGCCCAGCTCTCTGTTTAGCCTATAAATAGGAGTGCTTGGATTCATTTCATCTCATCCCTTGGCACACCACTTCTCTCACACTTCATCCACCACCCACCACCATCACAACACCATCATCCACCACCATCATCCATTGTCCATCGTAGAGTGTGTGAGTCGTCTCGGGATCCAAGATTGATCGTAAGAGTTCTTGACAATCAAGGCCATGTTTGCCTAAGTCTCTTACATCACTTGGTGAAGACAAAGTGTATAGTATAATACTTTTTATTTCTAATCTTTTGCACTTTTTATTTGGTTTTGTATTAATGACTTTAATAACTAGTTACTTATGTTGAAGGTGATCTTTCCTTATCGTTTGTCCGTGGTGTCTTGGCATTATTTTACTGTCTATATAAAATAAAGGATTTTCACCATTCATATCTCCACGGTCTATATGGAGGTATGTTGGCTACCTGGTAGGGGGTTAAGGGAACGGTTTGGTAAAGGTCTTGCCATTGTTCAGCGTTTAGAGGTCCTGCAATGGACCTGGGTCAAATTTAGTAGGACCTCCTTCAATACTTCACGGTATTGGATGGCGGGGGTCCAAACTCTTTGACCCCCTCATAAGTTAACTACTATTAATACTATAACCCGGCTATTTAGGACTGTATCCCTGCTGACTCAGACTACTTAGCCGAGGGTAACGTCACCGCCAAAAGCGGGGCCTACCACAATACTGCATTAATAACTTAATTCATTATCTTCCAATAATCCACCCCTTTAGGATTGTATCCCTGCTGACTCAAACTACTGGGGTGAGGGTAACGTCACCTTCAAAAGAGGGGCCTACTACAATAACTAAGATAATCTCTTAATTATGTGCAAAAGTACGGAAATAATCAAAGGTTATACTAGATACGAGTCGGAACCAAGTGATTCATCTTGTCTATCTGTTTTTTCTTTTATTTTTATTTTCAGCATTTTAGTTAGATTTTAATTTTCTTATGTTTCAAACTTTTTTTTCTAAACTTTTATTTTGGTTAGACGTTGAGGATAAACCGGTACTAAAAGCTCTTGTGTCCTTGGACGACCTCGGTATCTTACCAACGCTATACTACACTCAACGATGGGTGCACTTGCCCATATGTGTGTTTAGTGTTAGTGAAATATCGTGTTTTATAAATTTAAAACTTGGCTAAAATAAGTGTTAAAAAGGGCTTAAAATATACACCTAAAATAAGTAACACTTCGCACGCATCAAGTTTTTGGCGCCGTTGCCGGGGACACAAGGATTTTAAGAAAGTTAGGAATCAACGGCCTAATCATTTTTCCTTTTTCTTTTTATTTTTTTTAGGATTTTCTTAGTTTTTCAGCTTCTGCAGAGCTCAGCACGGGCCGTGCTCGGTCAGACACGGGCCGTGCCTAGCATCATCACTGGTAGTTTTTATTTTCTGAGTTACAGAGAGCTGAACACGGGGCCGTGTCGGTGCAACACGGGGTCGTGTCCAACTCCCAGTAACTGGGAATCCAGAAAACAATTACTGTATCTCTGACCACGGGCCGTGTTCACTGAGCACGGGGCCGTGGTGAACTTTCTGACTAACGTTCTTTTCTGTTTTTATTGCAGGACTTGGAACCCAGGTGCCACATTTGACCCTCCTACGTAGTGCATGAGCTCCAGTTCTAGTAGAGACATAAAAGAACCCTTAGGAGAACCCGAACGCTTTCTCAGAAAAAGACTTAAAGCTAAAAATCAAGAGAAAGCTTCGGGGGACCCAATTCCAATGGCGGACCAACGTACCCTCATGGATTACCTACGGCCTACCGTAGGCAATCTCGGCGCCGCTATCAATGCACCAAATGTCGAGGCCAACAACTTCGAACTTCGGCCGCATTTGATACAAATGCTCCAAAACTCCGCAACCTTCCACGGGCTTGCGGACGAGGATCCCCATCTACATATTACTAACTTCTTAGAAATATGTGATACCTTTCGGATCAATGGAGCATCAAATGACGCCATCCGCCTTCGAATGTTTCCTTTTTCACTAAAAGACCGAGCTAAGGCTTGGCTTAACACCCTCCCAGTTGGATTGGTAAACACCTGGGATGAACTCGCCCAAAAGTTTTTGTATAAGTATTTCCCTCCTGCTAAAACGACTAAATTAATGACTGAAATTAATACATACTCACAAGAGGATGGGGAATCCTTATATGAAACTTGGGAAAGGTTCAAGGAGCTTCTAAGAAAGTGTCCTCACCACGGTCTAGCGGTATGGCAACAAGTATCCACTTTCTACAATGGATTGTTGCCACACACAAGACAAACACTTGATTCAAGCTCTGGGGGACTTTTAGGTAATCGTCGTCCAAATGAAATATATAACCAAATTGAGGAAATTGCTCAAACCAATTTTCAATGGCACACTCCCCGAGGTAATAAATCCATTGCCTCGGGCGCCCATAAGGTTGATGAAAGCACCTCTTTACAAGCCCAAATCGAGGCCCTCTCTTCAAAAATCAAAAAGCTAGAAATGACAAAAACGGCCTCGGTTATGGCTTGTGAAGGGTGTGGTGGGTCACATGAAAATTGGAATTGTATGAAAGAATTAGATGAACAAATTGAAACGGTAAACTACATGGATAATAGACCTAGGCCGTCGGGTCCTCCAACGGGTACCTACAACCAAGGATGGCGTAACCACCCAAATCTTGGTTGGAGAGATCCCGGCAATAGTAGTAACCAACAAAACCAACGAACTAATTTTCAACAACCGCAAAATTTTTCTCAACAACAAGGTGGAAGAGAAAGGCTTGAAGATACTGTATCTCGCCTCATCTCTGACACTGAAAAGAAAAACTCGGATCGATTTCAACAATTGGAATCGAATTTCAGAAATCAACAAGCTAGCATTCAAAACGTTGAAAAACAATTAAATCAACTAGCTCAAAATTTCTCCGAGAGACCACAAGGCGCGTTACCTAGTAATACCGAAACGAACCCGAAGGCACAAGTACATCTCATCACATTAAGAAGTCGAACCGTGGGACCCGAGGATGCTCCATTACCGCCAACTGAAAGAAGCCATTCTGGCCAGCCTATGACTCCTCCTGCGCCAGAAAAAGCTTCTACAACAAATCAAGAGGCCACCAAGACTCCTCAAATTCCATACCCCGGTAGGTTAAATCGTCAAAAGACTGATGAGCAATTCGCGAAGTTCGAAAGTTTACTAAAACAATTGCATGTTAATATTCCTTTTATTGAGGTCCTAACCCAAATGCCTAAATATGCAAAATTCATGAGGGATTTCCTCACTCACAAAAGGAAAATTGAATCATTGCAATTAGTTAACTTGGGCGAAGAATGCTCAGCTTTAGTACTCAACAAACTTCCACAAAAGAAAATCGACCCCGGGAGCTTCACAATCCCTTGTTCGATTGGGAAGTCCCCCGTCCGAAATGCTTTAGCCGATCTTGGGGCTAGCATCAACCTCATGCCCACATCAATGTTCAAGCGACTCGGCCTAGGAACAACAAGCCCTACAAAGATGAGCATACAACTCGCCGACAGGTCCGTCAAATTCCCACAAGGTGTCGCCGAAAATCTGCTAGTCAAGGTTGACAAATTCGTCTTTCCAACCGACTTTGTCATCCTAGACATGGAAGAAGACACCGATGTCCCTCTCATCCTCGGGAGGCCATTTCTAGCCACCGCCCAAGCATTGGTGGATATGAATGACGGAACTCTAACATTGAAGTTTGGGGATGAGGAAGTGAAATTTGAATGTGGAAAGCGAGTAGAGGAAGAAGATCCGGTCAACTACATGAAGGTCATAGACTCAAGCTTGGATGAGGCTCTCCGACGGTGTAACATGGGATGCAACACATCCCACTTGGGTAACATATGACCAGGCTTTGGGTCTAGCCAAGGACCCTTATAAACGTGGCGCACCATGGAGGCATTCCACGGAACTATCCTTAGTTTAATTTAGATTAATTTTTATGTTTTCTAGTTAGTTTTAATTTTCAGGAATAAAACACACTCATGGTGGTAAAGTATGAAAAGGGGAACGAAAAAAATGAACCCATACAGAAGAACAAGGAAACCCGACAATTCTCACCATTTCAAAAGGTTCAACACGGGCCGTGCCCAACCAACACGGCCCCGTGCTGAGCACCCTGCAGAAAACGCCCAGTTCAGGTAACTGGACACGGGCCGTGTTCACCCAACACGCCCCCGTGTCCAGGCTTCTGTTTCTCTTGTTTTAATTCTGTTACTGGCACTTGAACACGGGGCCGTGTTCAGTGCCCAGTAACACAAATTTTTGCTTTTTAAACACTATTTTACACATCTAATCAACCTAAAAATTTATTTTTTGGACACATTGAGGACAATGTGTAATTTAAGTGTGGGGGGGATGCTAAAACCTTGAATTTTGCAAGTCCTAAATACAAGCCTTACACAAAACTCTACTGGAACCGCTAATCACCCCAAATTTTTATTCAAAAATTTCATTTTTTTACTTGTCTAGGTTTAACTCGGAAAATTCAAGTTCTCAAAAAGGTTATATTTTTACAAATTTACAACCGATAGCGTAGTGATAAAAAGAACCAACATAAGAAAATTATGAAAAGGCATAGCAAACTTATTTAAAATTTGATTATATATACTTGATCACATAAAAACCCATTCCCACAAAAGTGAGTTTTGAGCCTTTATTGAGCACACAATTACATATCATTTGACTAAATGCTCATTTTTCGTTTCTTGTGTGAATAGCCGCTTGGTTCTTACGACTCTAGAACTTGCCATGACAATACATTCCCGGTCCTTATCAACTTAAACCCGAGTAAGTAAATGATGGAGGCATTAGGACTAACCCTTTTTATTTCTACACCATTATTTTTCTTTTTCTTTTACCACCTACCCAAAAATCCCCCTAGTTAGCCCCTTTGAGCCTAAACCTTTTCGTTTCATCACCCAAACAAAAAACCCTTTTACCCACCAAAACCTTTTTCATTTTTAACCCTTTATTTTAGTAACAAGTTCGGTTGTTCGTAAAAAAAAAAAATGTGTGATAATGATGAAGCAAAAAGAAAATAAACAAACAAGTTAATAAAAAATAACTTAGTTTGAATAAAAGCTTCATCAAAATAAAAAGTTGCAAAAATACGAAAACCGACACTTGTTACGCTTTTAGCCCTTTTTCTACTAACCACTAACCCAACCACCTACCTTTAACCCTAGCCTAACCCTTAACCCACAAAGTCCTCTTGATATCTACAAAGGTATAAAAGTTAAAAAGGAGGAGGATTGATTTCTTGGCAAGCCTATGGTAGGAAGAAGTTCCATGCCGCTCTCGAGTGATTCACTAAAAATACACATTCGGCCGAGTGTGAGTGATTTCCCCGTGAGATATGTGAACTTGTATATAAATAGAATTTTAAAAAGGCATGTTATGCCCAAATAAGTAATTTCTTTTATGAAAAGTTCTAAATAAATCATTACGAATAGGAGTGTAAATAAATAAAAATAAAACCCAAAAAGATCTTGGAAATCCCGACACTCTACGGCAAGCCCAAAACTTTCTCTTCTACCTATTCCATTTGGGAGTGTAAGCCACATATTAAAGAGTTTTGCTTGAGGACAAGCAAAAGTTCAAGTGTGAGGGTATTTGACGTATGTAAAATGCAACATATAAATTACATCAAATGAGGCATAAAACTAACCCTTTTTAAGTACTAATATTGGAAAAAGAGTGTTTTTGTCTTCCTTTTGTATTTTCAGGATTAAATGAGCTCAAAAACGCAAAAGAAGCAAAAAGACAGCTAAATCCAACATAAATACAAGAAAAGAAATATTAGTGGACTGCCCGACCCCTCAACGGCACCTTCCAAAGCAAAGTAGAGAAATCAGAAGACTGAACACGCCCCGTGCTCAGCCAGCACGGGGCCGTGCCCAAGAAGCAGCAGAAAAGACAAACCTATAGAAGCTTCTATTGCCCACCACGGGCCGTGCTCAGCGGACACGGGGGCGTGTTGAAAGTACAGCAGGCGAATTTATTGTAATTGCGAATTACAATTAATGAGGAGAGAGATTGTCAGACGGACACGGGGTCGTGCCCAGCGGACACGGGGCCGTGCCCAGCTCTCTGTTCAGCCTATAAATAGGAGTGCTTGGATTCATTTCATCTCATCCCTTGGCACACCACCTCTCTCACACTTCATCCACCACCCACCACCATCACAACACCATCATCCACCACCATCATCCATTGTCCATCGTAGAGTGTGTGAGTCGTCTCGGGATCCAAGATTGATCGTAAGAGTTCTTGACAATCAAGGCCATGTTTGCCTAAGTCTCTTACATCACTTGGTGAAGACAAAGTGTCTAGTATAATACTTTTTATTTCTAATCTTTTGCACTTTTTATTTGGTTTTGTATTAATGACTTTAATAACTAGTTACTTATGTTGAAGGTGATCTTTCCTTATCGTTTGTCCGTGGTGTCTTGGCATTATTTTACTGTCTATATAAAATAAAGGATTTTCACCATTCATATCTCCACGGTCTATATGGAGATATGTTGGCTACCTGGTCGGGGGTTAAGGGAACGGTTTGGTAAAGGTCTTGCCATTGTTCAGCGTTTAGAGGTCCTGCAATGGACCTGGGTCAAATTTAGTAGGACCTCCTTCAATACTTCACGGTATTGGATGGCGGGGGTCCAAACTCTTTGATCCCCTCATAAGTTAACTACTATTAATACTATAACCCGGCTATTTAGGATTGTATCCCTGCTGACTCAGACTACTTAGCCGAGGGTAACGTCACCGCCAAAAGCGGGGCCTACCACAATACTGCATTAATAACTTAATTCATTATCTTCCAATAATCCACCCTTTTAGGATTGTATCCCTGCTGACTCAAACTACTGGGGTGAGGGTAACGTCACCTTCAAAAGAGGGGCCTACTACAATAACTAAGATAATCTCTTAATTATGTGCAAAAGTGCGAAAATAATCAAAGGTTATACTAGATACGAGTCGGAACCAAGTGATTCATCTTGTCTATCTGTTTTTCTTTTATTTTTATTTTCAGCATTTTAGTTAGTTTTTAATTTTCTTAGTTTAAAACATTTTTCTAAACTTTTATTTTGGTTAGACGTTGAGGATAAACCGGTACTAAAAGCTCTTGTGTCCTTGGACGACCTCGGTATCTTACCAACGCTATACTACACTCAACGATGGGTGCACTTGCCCATATGTGTGTTTAGTGTTAGTGAAATATCGTGTTTTATAAATTTAAAACTTGGCTAAAATAAGTGTTAAAAAGGGCTTAAAATATACACCTAAAATAAGTAACACTTCGTACGCATCAACTGCGCCAAGAAAACCCACTTCCAGTGGACACCCGAAGCAGAAGAAGCCTTCAAACAAATGAAGGAATGCCTAATTCAGTTGCCAACGCTAACAGCACCACGAGAAAAGGAACCACTGATCTTATATTTGTCTGCTGCGGAAGTAGCAGTATTAATGGTGGAGCGAGAAAACGTTCAAACTCCAATTTACTATATAAGCAAGATGCTCACCGGTCCGGAAACTCGTTACTCAATGATAGAAAAGCTGGTCCTAGCACTGGTACATGCATCACGACGCCTACGTCGGTACTTTTCGGGCCATGTCATCACAGTTCTCACCAATTATCATTTAGGCCAAATCCTATCCAAACCCGACGTGGCGGGAAGGTTGGCTAAATGTGCTATTGAGCTGGGAGGATACAATATCCTATATAGACCAAGACCAGCAATTAAAGGGCAAGTTCTAGCGGACTTTGCCACAGAAGTCCCCATCGACAAAGTTCAAGAATGCGAGGCAATCCAGAACCCTGTTCCTGTTTTCGATGATAGAGTCTGGACTTTGCACACAGATGGAGCTTCCAATGACGACGGAGCCGGCGCAGGTCTTCGATTAGTCAGTCCCGATGATCATGAATTTACATATGCCATACGCTTGGATTTCCGAAGCACAAACAACGAAGCCGAATACGAAGCATTCTTGGCGGGTCTCCGCTTAGCGCTTAAAATGGGGGCAAGAAACCTTGAAGCCAACGTCGATTCAAAACTAGTGGCCGAGCAAGTTAATGGCCACTATGATGCAAAGGGAGAAGCTATGGCATTATACCTTAAACAAGCGCGGATGTTAATTAGCCAATTCCAGACGTTCAAGGTTAACCATATAAACAGAAGCGAAAACAAGCACGCAGATGCGCTAAGCAAATTGGCTGCTACCAGCTTCAAGCACTTAGCAAAAGAAGTACGCATCGAAGTATTGTCCAACCCTTCTGTTCCCTCAAACAAGTAAATGTTATAGAAGTCGGGAATCCATCCTTGATGTCTCCGATCATCTTATACCTGCAACACGGAAAGCTCCCGGAAGGGAAGGCAGAAGCTCGAAAAATCCAACACAAAGCAATAAACTATGAAATAGCGGATGGCGTCCTGTACAGGAAGTCATTTATGGGACCATTACTATGTTGTGTTGACAAAACAGATGCGCAATATCTGGTCAGAGAAATCCACGAAGGTTTATGCGGAATACACGCAGGGCCGCGCATGGTCGTGGCAAAAATAATGAACGCGGGATACTACTGGCCTGGAATGCATGTGGACGCAGTAGACTTATTACGGAGATGCGCAGCCTGTCAACGCCACGCGCCAAAAACACTCCGACCAAAGAACCCGCTCGTACCGGTCACCTCCGCGTGGCCTTTTCAACAGTGGGGCATCGATCTCGTTGGTCCATTCCCTGACGCGCCAGGCGCAGTAAAATTCATCATTGTAGCAGTCGACTATTTCACAAAATGGGTCGAAGCCAAGGCACTAGCCTCAACAACAGCAATGGTAATTCGCAAATTTATATGGGAACATATTATTTGCAGATTCAGATTACCATTGCGCATCATCTCCGACAATGGCACTAACTTCGCCTCAGATGATCTTCAAAATGGTTCAAAGAAATGAAGATCGAGCATAACTTTGCCTCCGTAGCATATCCACAAGCAAACGGCCAGGTAGAAAGTGCAAACAAACAGATCGTCGATGGCATAAAAGCGCGACTCGGGACAGCGCGTAGAGGATGGGTTGATGAACTCCCCAGTATCTTATGGGCACACCGCACCATGCCAAAAACCAGCACGGGAGAGACTCCATTTAGCCTGGTATATGGGTCCGAAGCGGTAATCCCAGCCGAAATCGGTCTTCCATCACCGCGCATGCTAGCCATGGAAAGATAAAACAACGAACAAGAACGGAGACTGGATTTAGACCTTCTCGAAGAAAGGCGCGAGAATGCCGCCATCACAGAGGCCAGGTACAAATCCAAACTTGAAAAATATTACAACGCGCGCGTCCGCGTATGCACATTTGTTCCTGGTGACTTTGTCTTACGCGACAACGAGGCTTCTAACGCGGAAAAACCAGGCAAATTAGCACCAAAATGGGAAGGACCATAAATCATCAATGAGGTTCTAGGCAAAGGGGCGTACACCCTAAAAAAGACTTGATGGGACACTAGTTCCCCGCACCTGGAACGCGCAACAGCTACGCAGGTGTTACATGTAAGCCAAACCAGTCCGTAAAAAAGGAAAAGCATACAATGTATTTCTTTATTATCCTTTGTATTGCGAGCCTTGCGCTCGTATCAATACAAACATCATCTTTACTCATATTCCTGTTTATTACAAATTGCATTTAATTCTTTTGGTTTACGCGAAAACGAGATGGTAGACATTGTACACCTCATGAACAGTCTAAACAAGGCAAACAAACGCGCCTTTTAGACAAACGTTCACACATGAGCACAATGCCATTTCTCATTCGCCCTACCTACTAAAAGCAATTAAACACATGCAACATATTGTAATGAAAACACAAAATTACATGCATAACAGTGCATCAAAAATATACATATCATCAAGCAGTATAAACAACCATTCATAACGATCACGACAGTGATCTTCAAAAAGTTTACAGTAGCAAGACTAGCATAAACATCAAAAAAGGGAATACACAGTTTCCCAAACCTAACCTACTCAACGGCAGGATCTTCACCAGCAACGAGCACCTGATCAAACCGACGATTCCTCCGACGTTGATACACCAACTGGCATCCTCCTTTCCGAATCATCGGAAAACGGGCCATCAAATCATCAACAGATAGCACAACGACACCATCGTCAACATCACCCTTCCACTGAGAAGCTTCACAGTCAGAACCAGCAACCGCCGGAGAAATAGGATCGAACGGATATTTTGCTCCGATAATCACCAAGGGCTGTGAACTAGAGAGAAGCACGAGGCCCTCAGCAGCCTCATAAACCCTAAAAATATGTAGTAGACGACGAGCATAGTAGGAACGTTTCATCTCCTTTTCGTCAAATTAAAAGGCTCAAAGAGCCCATCAAATGTATATATAAGCGAGTTAACCCCGGGAAAGGGGAAAGGCATGATCACCTGTCAGATGTCTTTTCCAAACGGAGCTACAGGAACAAGTATCATATCCTCATAAATGAAGCCTGGCAAACGCCACTACGAATCCCAAGGTAAGAAAGAAAAATATCACAAAATACCAATTGTTCATTACAAACTGACGTCACCATATGTCAGATCATGATTATAAAAAAGTAAAAAGTCACATTTTTTCCTAAATTTTTTTTTTTTAAATAAAACTCAATCTTCTCATAAAAGACTCTCTATTTTTCACGCCAAAAAGCATTTCCCTCTCATAAGTCCAGTATTCCACTTACTTGCATAAGAGCAACACTAGACTGGGGGACTTGAAGGGGTAAGGTCCCAAAAACCTTGTAATAAATACTTGGGACTATACCACAACCTTGCCTTTCAGCCTTTTTACCTTGCGCGGCCGCGCACTGGTCTTACCAAAAGAAAGGCTTAAGATGCCAACAACAGTCAACACTTGCGCGCCCAAAGGAAGTCATAAAGCCTTGCGCCTTTCCTCCATAAAACAAAGGATAAAAATCCTGAGTTAGACACTTCCGCCTAATATTCAGACTTGGATATTATTTACCCAGACTTGGGATTTATTTAGCTGATTCCACACGATAAGGAGTCACACCAGATTGCAACAGTAATCTTCTAGAAGGAATTCAATCGTGCACCACTAAGACGGTTATAACCGCCTGGACACGTGTCAGCACCTCAGACGTCCCTGAAATCACAACGATAGCATGTAAATGGAGAGTAATCTCCACTTGATCACTTTCCACGTGGCATATCCCCAGCCATAGATCTACACAGCGATCCGTGTGCATTCACGTCGGATCAAGAAGCTTAAACGGAAGGAAATGTAACCGCTCACGGGGTTAGCATCTTCCGTCAACTTTTCACTAACGGGTTTTCCCGCCCAAAACTCTCGGTTATAAATACGAGAAACGACTCAGGTATGAATTCAAGTTACACACACTTCTCAAATACATCTTCTTCTTCATAACACATACTTATTCTCACACCGGAGTCGGGTCAAGGAGAGAACCCCTTTCTCCCCTTGGCGAGGCTAACTGTGCTTCTTTTTTGCAGAGTTTACCGGAGAAGGAGACCAATTATAATCGAATCAAACGAGAGAGAACAAACCCCTTTATGCAGATCCAAACCCTCTAGATATTACGATCCCGGTCGTTTATCTAGTGTTTCTTCACCAACCTATGATAATCTACTTTTAAAATAAAAGCATAATTAAAATATATTTCATTTTTGGGAAATATACTTAACTTTAAATATAAACCAAAAATATAATTATTTTCTTAACAATGCATTAGTTAAAGGAAAAGATACAAGTATGTATGTATTGTTGGTGAAAAAAATAATGTGTCATTTTTCTAATTAAACTAGCTAGTCTCCAACATCTGCAAAATACATATTACCAACAATAGTTCAAGGATCGTATGATAGGTTTATTACAATTTAGAGACAATAAAGTAAATCAGCAGTGGGTAACTGTCCGCGCTTCGTGACGGGTTGAAAACGTATATAAAAAAAACCTCAAAGCATAAGAATTGGTAAAAGAAAATAAAATGTAAAATTTTATTGCTAAATTCTAAAAAGAGAAAAGCTTAGGGTGGGTTTAAAAAATAACTTTATTAAAGTCAGGGGTTTTATTGTAATGATTTTAATGTTTAGGGATAGCAAAGAAAATTAGTTTAAAAAATAATAATAGTTTAAATAAAGTGTAGGGGGTAAACTTAAAAGCTTTTAAGACCACATGTAGTGGAAGGTTTTTTGATGTTTTTTTCCCCAAGTTGATTTTGATTTTTGATCAATTGTATAAGGGTGTCCGGGGCACCCTCGGTGACCCCGAGCGGGGACCAACTTTGCCGATCGGTGGTGTGCTGCCAACCAAGAGGGGAGTGAAATCGGGGAGGAGAGAGGAGGTGAAACCGGGGGGAAGTCACCGAAGAAGAAGGAGAGAGGAGGTGGGGCCAGCCGCAATTTCAGCCAATGAAATTTTTTTTTTTTTTGAATAAAAAAAGCAATTCCCCTAAGAGGGGAGTGGCGCCATCAAATTGGGGTGTTAGGGGAGTTTAAGAGGGGAGTTGACGTGGCACACGAGGATTGGTTATGCGTAAGAGAGGGGACTCCCCTCTTAGGGGAGTGCCCCGGACACCCTAAGAGTTTATACAAAAACTTTTGTGACTAAATTGTATATTGAAAAATTTAATGATATATTTAAGAAAAGCTAAACTACTACTACTACTACTACCCAAGTTGATTTTGATCAATTGTATGCATATAATAATTATAAAATATCTGTTTAGGAATTAAACTTTGTATCTATGTTTTTCAGAAAAATAATTCATATTTGTTATTTCTTAGGTTTGTTTTTGAAAGGATCTTTGATTCTTTGGTTTCTATTAATCTTCTTTGATCTTTGGTTTGGAAGAGTCTGGAAGAGGGTTGATAGTCTGTTGGATCAGATATGGGAATAAAAAACGTTGATGTGGAGATAAGCGATTCGTTAGTGACATGGCCTAGTCAATGTCGAAACAGCCGCATATAGGTTTTGTGCCCTCAATTCGTGTGTTTAAAAACCGGTTAGTAACTGAAACCATTAAAAAAACCAGTTTTTGTTTTTGAAGAAAAAACCGGTTTGGTTAAAAACCGGATTAATTAAAAAAAAACACCGATTTATACACCTCTACTCACGGGTAGAGGGTTGATTGAGGGTTTCACCCCTCATACAACATCGTCGCCACCCCTAAGGGTAAGGGTTGAAGGTAGGGTTGTAAACGAGTTGAGCCCGAACTCGACCAGGCTCAAGCTCGAACTTGATTAATTTATGAGAGCTCGAGCTTGAGCAGTGGAGTCCTTTGAAGATGGGATGTAGTGCTTGATTAAGACAATTGTGATCTAAAAAAAAGCCCAATTAACTAAAGTACGAGGTGATATTCATAAAGTTACTACTCAAAAGTTTTGCATCATCTAAAAAGAATGGAAGTTTCATCTCGGAGGTAACCATGTAAAGGAATCCATTTTCCTTTTTTTTTCTGTTAAGTGCTTAATAGGCTTAATCATAAAATTGAATTAGGAATTATGCCTTCGACTGAAGTCGCTGAACCGAGGTTAAGGATTAAGGAGGATGGATATGCAAGTTTGGGAATCGGGCTAAGTAAGGTGAGGCCTTTTAGCTATTATGTTGTAAATTGTTCATGTGATGCATTCATGAACCTACAAATTATACGTGATCTTTTTGCTGGCTATCTAGAAGCCTTGGAATAGGAGAAATGAGAGTTTCCAAAACTATTGGAAGACATCAAGGAGTGCTCTTACAGATGGATGGTGTATAGGGTCAAATGTACTATAGTAACTTTGTTGTTTAAGTAATCTGTTGTTTTTTTTTTCCTGTTATTTTTTGGTCTTGGGGCCTGTTTGTTAAAAGATAAAGAATATAGATGTTGACCTCACATTATTTAGCCTATCTCAGTTTTAAGTGGGTGACCTATTTATAAACATCGGTTTATTTGTTACGACTGAATTACTCATTCAAATAACGCATTCGTCATGATTGTTTTTTCGCGTTTTAGGCCCCCGCCGCAACGCGAGGGTGTAATACTAGTTTAATCATAAAAATAAAAAGATAATACTTTGAGATAAATATGTCTTTTTAAATATTTATCTAAATGATTGTAATATGTTGAAGTATTTATTTATATGTTTCCAAGCTGGCCAAACTCTTAATGTTTTTTTTTTCAAAGATATGAATTTTTAAATACATTAGATTAAGATATATTAGATTATTGGTGGGAATGCCCGCACGTTAAGATCACTAAAGGGGGACCTGTATTTCAACCAAAGAAACGAATCTTCGCAAACCCCATCACAATCTTCAAAACAAAAAAAGGAGCGATATTAAACAACAAGTCGTTCCTGACTTTCAAATTCTCCACAACGTGGCGTAATCCCGAAGCTGATGTAAAGCTCTAGAAGCTTTGAAAAACCCGAGGCCATCAGAGTGTTTTTGACGTCATTTCTTAACGCATTTAGATGTCATAACCACCCTTGTACACCACCATCTCGACATTCTGTTCATGTTATTTGTATTTAACTTTTGTTATGCTATTTAAGTATTTTGAGTAGAAAATTAGGTGACTGATACAATGGGAGAGAGAGGAATGGATAATGTTTGGTTGTGTCAATGTGGTGTGGAAATCAAAGAAGACAAGGGGTAAAATAGACCTTCTATATTTACTTAACTTAGAAATCTAACATAGGTTAGTTAGTGATAAAGATTGAGTGAATTTAAAAATTACAACCATTGGAATCACATATGTAATTATTATTGAAGTATGAGTACCAAGTTTACAAAAATCCCAAAGCACAAGGACCAACGAGACATTTAACTCTATTATATATAGACACAAAATCTAAACATAATCGGCCATCACGCACGCTTACGCACGACCGTTGTTGAGCTTGGGACGAAAGAAAGGTTATAGTTAGGGTTTGATTTGATCTGATCGGACTGTTTTATAGGTTACATATGCATCTGCTTTGATTCTTGCTAGTTTTGTTATAAATAAATAGCTTCTAAACACTTGGTTAAATACAATACAGAGAGAGAGGTTGCAAGCAATAATGGCGGCTGAGAAAGACATGGCTGAGAAAGACTGGAAGATATTCAGAGAGTGGAAGGTAGAGCACGGCAAATCATACCCTACTGCTGACGAGGAGAAGAGGAGATTCCAAACCTTTCAGCAACATCTCCGTGAAATAGAGGCTCATAATTCGGGTCCAGACGCAGCATATTATACCAAGGGGTTGAACCCTTTTTCTGACATGACCTTTGAGCAATTCAAGCTACGATTTCTCATGCACGAGGGCGTCGACCACGGCTTGTATGACAGTGAGTATTATTACCCATTCAAGCCAAATGATCATTAACTACAAGATTCAGTAATGGTAACTAATGTCTCTTTGTGTGTGTGTGTGTATGTATGTTAGGTGAAGGTGATGACCAAAAAAGATGATGTTGCAGTGCCTGACACCGCAAGTATTTTCAAGTATGCGTCGTCTTCTTTATGGCTCCCTCCCGGCTGCGGCCCTCTGTTTTCATTTTCCATAAAGTGTGTAGTAGAAATTAAACAATTGTTTTTCCCTACTTGAAAGTTATCTATTAGCCAAGTTTTCAGAATTGCGTTTTTAGGAATTCACAACACATAATAAAATGAGACCTGGATCGGGTGTTTAGAATATGTTTTCCTATATGGATCAGTTAGCATGGTTAAAAGAAGAAATAACCATCACATCTTTTGATTGCAGTATTCTAACCCCAAATGTTTGAATAAAAGCGTTTTTTTTTTAAGATAAAGCACAACTTTAACCCAAGTTGTTCTAATATGAAATCCTAATTCGTTGTTATGATGATGAAATGAAATCAACTATGTTTGAGGCGGTGATGAATGTGTAAGTGTGATTCTAAACCCTAAGTCGGTGGTTGGTATGCGAATGTTTGTGTGATGAGGCTATGTTGAATTTGTGGATGCGATTTAGATTAGGTAGAAGGCCTCGCCTTGACGTGGCAGCCAAAAAGGTTGGCAGGTGCTCACTTGCAACCTCCATTGCAGCCATGTTGGTCCGACCCCGTTACACATTGACCCTGTTTTATATTAATGATTAACTCTATATGATTTCTCTTGGGGAAGGAATAGTGTTTTACTCATGTTAAAACATGACGTACAAGTGCTAAAGCTTTGGTTGTTGTTTCACTTGGGCCTTTCTACATGTATAGAGAGAGACCTGATATGAGCTGTTGTGTTTGTGGTATCCTTTGATGTTCGTGTTTCAGTTGTTTGTGGTATATCATTTGCGTCATTGCTGCTTTTGATGTCATTTGTATTGAAAATTCAAATAAAACATGTTTCTTGTTTCAGTCTTGGATTCACAAGTTACAATTTTAGAACTGTTCGTTGTTGTTCCTGAAGGCTATTATGCTTGTGGTAAACAGCGTTTCCTGGCGTGTCATAAACGAGGACGACAATTCTGATATTTTCACTTGCAACCCGTGTTACAGCCAAAATGGTCCAATAGCCAAATCTGGGCCGAATCAGTTTCCTTTTGTGGTTGTTGGTAAATCATATTGTGTTTGTGTATAATGCTAATGTTGTATTCATTCTGCTGTTTGTGTGTCTGCTGTGTTGCTGGCTGGTACGATTTGAGCTGGCGAATAATCTGACTTTATTTTGGTTTGATTTTCGTAATGCATATGTAGTTTTGTTGAAATGTTTAGCGATTTCAGGGATAGCAAGTTGATTGGCAATTGAGAATTCGTTACTTAAATACCAATTATAAGTGTCCCAAATTATAAACAAGATTAGAAAGACCAAAGCGATGATCAAAACATCTTACTAAGCTTAAAACAAAGCACACCGACATTATCTTCAAAAATAATAACACTACCAGACCTCAAGTCAGTTGACTTTTCAAAGTCAATCAGTACATTGACTTTGTGAAACTTTTTTGGGGCTTTGTAAGTGTACTTTGTTGTATATTACTTCTTATTTTAATCAAATGAAAGACTAATTTGTTTGCTCAGCCGAAGGACTTAAAGGTTGGACTCGCACCTCGTCGTCTCGCCAAAGTCGCAGACAATGCTCCCAGCAAGTCAAATGATGACTTGGTAGTTATCTCATTAATTATGTATATTGAGACTATCAAACAACAACTCTCTTGCTAACTGTGTACACAACAATTTAAACACGAATCCATACTAAATCAAACAAACTTGAATCTTACAAATTACAATTCCTACTTATCTGTCACCATAGTCAACTCCTAAACCATACAAAACACTTGTGCATACTTGTTGGCATTTCTGTTCCTGTTAGGGTCAGTCAACAGTTGTCACCGGTTCCGGTGGAGGCTTTGAAGCCGGTTAGGGTTTTGTTCCTCGACGTCGTTCCTGTTCCCTGTGGCCAGTTTTGTTCTGATGTCGTAGAATGGTGGCCGCACCCCTTAAAACTAAATTTTTTAGTGTTATACGTATTGGAAACCATTATCTTTTCCCTTATTCTCTGCCCATTTACAGCTCATAATTTACGGCCCTTTTATTTGCCTTTTATTTGGTTTCCTTTTATTTCTTTGTTTCTTGTATTATAAAGTCTAGTCTTGTATCCCCTTTTGAAGCATCAAGAAAATACAGAAACCTTTTGTCGATCTATACCATTTGAATATGGTATCAGAGCGGGTTCTAACCTGTCTCTGAACATCAATACCCTAAAACACACAGCCCCATCCAGCCAACGCCATGACCGGAAACAAAGAAACATCAACCGGGAAGAATGAGAGTGGAGTCGATGTCAACTCACCACTCTTCATTCACCCATCAGATTACCCTAAACAAATGCACGTCAACGATGCCTTAAACGATCACAATTATACCGATTGGTCACAGGAGATGATGAACTTTCTGTTCGCCAAAAACAAAGTGGGATTCATCGATGGATCCCTCAAGAAACCCGAAAAAACTTCACCCGAATACATGCCTTGGATGCGTTGTGATGCCATGCTAAAAGGATGGCTCACAACAGCCATGGAGAAGGAGATAAGAAGCAGTGTGAAATACGCCGGGACAGCCCGGGAAATCTGGAACGATCTGCTTGAAAGATTTGGAAAGGAGAGCGCACCAAGAGCCTACGAATTGAAGCATGCTCTCACTACCACGAAACAATCCGGAGCCTCCGTTTCGGCTTACTATACAAAACTTAGGGGTCTCTGGGATGAGATTGGCTCAGTTATGCCAACACCACAGTGCAACTGTGGTAGTTGTAGTTGTGAGATTGGGAAGAAGATGAATGAAGCAAAGGAAAAAGAGAGACTCTATGAGTTTCTGATGGGCCTAGACAACGAATTCTCAGTCATCAAAACGCAAATACTGGCCACAAAACCCGTCCCTAGCCTAAGCAGTGCTTATCATTTAGTGGCGGAAGATGAAAGACAAAGGGCAATTTCAAATGGCAAAGAATCTGCAATGGAGCCTGTTGCCTTTAAGGCTTTTACTCCAAACCGTAAAGACAGCCAAGGTAACCGAGAGAACCAAAAACGTGACAAGAACGTGAGTAGAGATCCGAGGCGTACCGAGGTGATTGAACACTGCACCTTGTGCGGAAGGGATGGTCATAACAAAGAAGGTTGATTCAAGAAGATTGGATATCCGGAGTGTTGGCCAGGCAACAAAGGAAAGCGAGATGGTCCGAAGGCTGCACATGTTGAAGCTGACACCAGCCCAATTCCAGGTCTTACCAAACAACAATATCAGACCTTTTTGAACACGTTTTCTGGTGAAAACAAGAAAGAAGAAGACGCACCGCGGACTGCCAATCTCGCAGGTAAAAGGAAAAAGGACGACAACTGGGTGGTGGACTCGGGAGCCACCGATAACATCACCTATGAGTCTGATTTCCTTAATGATAAAACTGAAACCGGTTTTGAAGCGCCGGTTACCATCGCCAATGGGATGGAGGTACCTGTTAAGGGAAGAGGCAACTCGACCCTTAAAGGGGGTACCAAAATTAATGATGTTCTTTATGTTCCCAAGTTCAGTTGCAATCTTTTGTCTGTGAGACGACTAACCAATGACTTACAATGTGTAGTTTCCTTTTCCCCTGATTTCTGTATTATGCAGAAGCTACACACGGGGAGCTTGATTGGTGTTGGTAGATGTGAAGAAGGATTGTATCGGATGGGGATGATCAGGAATACAAGAAGTGCTATGGTTGTGACAAGTGATACTTGGCATAAAAGATTGGGACACGCTTCCGGTGAAAAACTGAATGATATTAGTTTTCTTAAAAACGCTGTTTTAATAAAGTCTGTGACTCTTGCACAAGAGCTAAACACACTAGACTTCCTTTTCCACATAGTGCTACAAAAACTCTTGAATGTTTTGATTTGATACATTGCGATATTTGGGGAAAATACCGTACACCATCTTTTACAGGGGCGTATTATTTTCTGACTATTGTGGATGATTTTAGTCGTGCCGTTTGGTTGGTTCTTTTAAAACACAAACATGAAGCTAGTGGGCAATTAAAGGATTTTTGCAAAATGATAAAAACCCAGTTTGGCAAGAACGTTAAAAGAATTAGATGCGACAACGGTGGCGAATTCACATCTAATGACATGAAAATATTTTACAAAGAAAATGGGATATTGCTTGAAACTACTTGTCCACACACACCTCAACAAAATGGGGTCGTTGAGAGAAAACATCGCCTCCTCCTCGAAATAGCTCGTGCCTTTCGCTTCGAGGCTGGTCTACCAAAAAGGTTTTGGGGGGAATGCGTGTTAACTGCTGCCCATGTGATTAATCGCTTACCATCTAAAGTGATTGGCAGTAAGACACCTTTCGAACTCCTGCACAATGAGAAACCAGATTATGACTCCATGAAAGTTTTTGGATGCCTGGCATATTACTGGAACACCGATTCGAAGGGAGACAAGTTTGACGAAAGGGGGAGAGCTGGTATTTTTTTAGGATACCCACCGGGCACGAAAGGATATAAAATTTATGATCTCGAAAACAAGAAAATGGTGACTTCAAGAGATGTCCGTTTCTATGAAGACCATTTTCCTTCCAGATGCATTAATACAAGTTGTCAACATGAAGACATCTTTGAGATTGAAAAACCTGTTACAACCATTAATTTTGAAAATCACACAGAAGCCGACACCACGATGAATGAGGCGGAAGAAATACATGACCAAACCGAACCATCAGTTCAAGTTCCGTTTGACTCGCCTACTCTTCAACATGAGGATGTAGACTTGAACCAACCTGGTGTCTCAGGTCCGGCCCACATACACGTCGATCCACCAGGCCCAAGTGAAGAAATTGAAAATGTGAATGTTGAGGAAGGTCGTGGAAAAAGAGTTAGATCTCAATCAAGCCGGTTGAAGGGATACGATGTCAAGCTTCCCCCATCCGTTGATCCGTCACACACCACATCAGGTCAAAGCTCCTCCACGGTACACCCATTATCTAATTACGTTTCTTATGATCACTTTTCTAATTCACACAAAGCTTTCTTAACGGCCATTCAATCCAATGATGAGCCGAAACATTTCTCACAAGCCATACAGGATGAACGGTGGAAGGAAGCTATGAAGAATGAGATACGTGCTCTTGAAGAAAACGGAACATGGACTCTCACCGATCTCCCAGCAGGAAAGCGAGCCATTGACTCGAAATGGGTTTACAAAGTGAAGTATAAACCAAATGGTGAGGTGGAGCGCTACGAAGCGCGTCTTGTCGCAAAAGGGTTCACACAACAAGAGGGAGTAGACTACCACGATACTTTTGCTCCGGTTGCCAAGATTGTAACCGTTCGAACTCTCCTTACCTTAGCAGTAAAGAAGAACTGGATAATAAATCAACTTGATGTCAACAACGCGTTCTTACATGGAGACTTGGAGGAAGAGGTCTACATGAAGATACCGCAAGGTTTTTCGAGAGACAAAGAAACACGTGTTTGCAAATTACAAAAGTCCCTCTACGGCCTTAAACAAGCCTCTCGAAATTGGTACCAAAAATTTACAACGTCCCTTATGAATCTCGGCTTCAGGCAATTGTCACGAACCCCGACCCGGTTTAACCCGTTTCAGGAGTCGCGGGACAGAAATACTGCGGTATTTAATTGATTAAGTTTAACAGCGGAAGTTTATTTAACAGGATCGTTTAAAGCTAAAATTTTCCCCGATTATTTTATTTCATAATTCGGGATAAAACCCCGATAATTTACAAAAGTATGATTTTATAAAATCTTTATGTTACAAACTTATTTCCTTAATTTTATAATGAGCCACTATCTTAAGCTTGAAATGCTCCCCAGCACTTTTTCCTGAATTACAGCAGATCACCTGAAACATGTTTGAAAAAGGTTTTGTCAGCGGGAAATACTGAGTGAATCATTCATTTTTACTAAAACGACTCATTTGTTATAATTTACAGTATTAAGAGAGATTACAATGTTTCTGATATCAAACCAACTACCCACAGTATTTGTCACTCGAATCTTTACGGTGACTGTGGTCATATCACCATTGGCTGCCCCAATGAATGACGAATATCACTAAATTTAGGTTCGCCCACCTAAAGTGATAAAACTGTAATACTGTACACAATACCCCACATACCGGCTGTAATTTGGTGATTACATAAACTTAATCACTGTAATTATAACCTTTGAAATAAATAGGGTTTTGTAAAGTAATTTGATAAAAAGAGAGAATGACTCACATTGCTGTTTTAATACGGATAGAGTCTAATCTATAAATTAGCCTTGTTAACCTAATATAAATAACAATGCACACAAAACTGGGTTAGTAATCAATCCAGCAATTACGATAATTCACGAGATCAAATTCTCACAATGAATGACAAAATGCAATACTTCATCCATCGAATTAACGATGATCCGTTGAATTAACAACGAACGACAAAGTATAATACTTTATCTATCGAATTAACGATGATCCGTCAAATTAATGACGAATAATAAAGTATAACCCTAATGTGGGCGGCACTTAAACATTCATTGGATATATTGATCGTCGGATAAATGAATCGTAGCAGCGATTGTGCTAATACCCTGTTTTGCAGCAGAATTTCGAGACCCGTGTGTGTTATTTAGAGTATTCCTGCTATAACTTAGAGTATACTTCGAATTTTTCCGTCGTTTCAGTACCAGAATTCAAGTCCCAAACCCACCTATTTATACTGAAATTTTTACACCGTCGCGTAGCGCGACTGCCTACCCCTTAGTCGTCGCGCTACGCGACTGCCAACCTATATTCATAGGGTAGCTACGTGCATGGGTAGGCTTGCTGAGTTGGTGGATTTCGAAAATTTGATTTCTACAGCTCACAATTTGGATAATCGTCAATAGGGTTTAACCCCCCTTGAGTTTTAGGGGCCCTAATCCTGATTCTGAAAATTCTGAAAATTTTAGGGTTTGTTCAGAATCACTTGGGTGTCTCAATTAGGGTTTCCTTTTGGACTAATTAATTTAATAATTATGACTTTTGATGAGAGTTGTTACATTCTCCCCACCTTAAGAAAAATCTCGTCCTCGAGATTTACTGGAATAATTGTGGATATTTTCGCTTCATTTCTGATTCCAGTTCCCAAGTATATTCAGCTCCTTTCTTTGAATCCCATCTGAATTTGACTAAAACTAGTCGTTTGTGCTTGAGAAACTTTACTTTTCTGTCTTCTATCTGAAGAGGTTTCTCCACAAATTTTAACTTTTCGTTTACTTTTATATCTCGAAGAGGTACTACCAGTGATTCATCTGATAAGCATTTCTTGAGATTGGATACATGAAATACATCATGTACTCCAGATAATTCTTCTGGTAGTCGTAAACGATAAGTTACTGGTCCTATACGTTGGATCACTGGAAATGGTCCTACGTACCTTGGACTTATCTTTCCTTTCTTTCCAAATCTAACAACTCCTTTCCAAGGAGAAACTTTCAATAATACCTTGTCTCCAACTTGGAATTCTAGTGGTTTGCTTCTATTGTCTGCATAACTCTTCTGACGATCTCGAGCCGTCTTCAGCCTTTCTTTGATTTGAGTAATCTTATCAGTTGTTTCTTGCACTATTTCAGGACCTGATAATTGACTTTCTCCTATTTCTGCCCAACAAACTGGAGTTCTACATTTTCTTCCATATAATGCTTCAAATGGAGCAGTATCAATGCTTGAATGATAACTATTGTTATAGGAGAATTCAATTAATGGTAAGTGATCATCCCAACTTCCACCAAAGTCTATTACACATGCTCGGAGCATGTCTTCTAGAGTTTGGATCGTTCTTTCACTTTGCCCATCTGTTTGGGGATGATATGCAGTGCTCAAATTTATTCGAGTTCCCATAGCTTGCTGGAAACTTTTCCAGAAATGGGAAGTGAATCGACTATCTCTATCCGAAACAATGGAGAGTGGAACT